>JAWPHD010001841.1:0-291773 GCA_037043455.1 Cyrtodaria siliqua | reverse complement strand
CGAGGGTCACCATTTGAACAAACTTGGTAAAGGACCATAAGCTTATAGCAAATGCAAAATATTAAACCTCTGGCTCTTGCAGTTCCAGAGAAGAAGATTTTTTTCAGTTTTTTACTATACAAGCATTTATGTAAAACTGTGACCCCCCGGGGCGGGGCCAGATGTGACCCCAGGGTCACCATTTGAACACAATTGGTAAAGGACCATAAGCTTATAGCAACAGCAAAGTATTAACCCTCTGGCTCTTGCAGTTTCAGAAAAGAAGATTTTTTAAGTTTTTCCCTATACATGTCTATGTAAAACATGTGACCCTTGGGGCGGGGCCAAATGTGACCCCATGGTAACTTGGTAAAGGACCATAAGCTTATAATAAATGTAAAATATCAAACCTCTGGCTCTTGTAGTTTCCGAGAAGATTTTTAAAAAAAAAATCCTATATAAGTCTAGGTAAAACTGTGACCCCCGGGGCGGGGGACAAATTTGACCCCAGGGTCACCATTTGAACAAACTTAGTAGAGGACCATAAGCTGATGCTACATGTAATACATGAGAGCTCTGTGTCATGTGGTTCCAGAGAAGAAGATTTTTTCAGTTTTTCCCTATACAAGCCTATGTAAAACTGTGACACCCGGGGTGGGGCCAAATGTGACCCCTGGGTCACCATTTGAACAAACTTGGTAGAGGACCACAAGCTTATATCAAATGCAAAATATTAAACCTTTGATTCTTGCAGTTTCAGAGAAGAAGATTTTTTAAGTTTTACCGTATACATGTCTATGTAAAACATGTGACCCTTGGGGCGGGGCCAAATGTGACCCGAGGGTCACCATTTGAACAAACTTGGTTAAGGACCATAAGCTTATAATAAATGTAAAATATCAAACCTCTGGCTCTTGCAGTTTCCGAGAAGATCTTTTTTTAAAAAAATCCTATATAAGTCTATGTAAAACTGTGACTCTCGGGGCGGGGGACAAATTTGACCCCAGGGTCACCATTTGAACAAACTTAGTAGAGGATCATAAGCTGATGCTACATGTAATACATGAGAGCTCTGTGCCATGTGGTTCCAGAGAAGAAGATTTTTTCAGTTTTTTCCCTATACAAGCCTATGTAAAAACTGTGACCCCCGGGGTGGGGCCAAATGTGACCCCTGGGTCACCATTTGAACAAACTTGGTAGAGGCCCACAAGCTTATAGCAAATGCAAAATATTAAACCTCTGGCTCTTGCAGTTTCAGAGAACAAGATTTTTTAAGTTTTCCCCTATACATGTCTATGTTAAACATGTGACCCTTGGGGCGGGCCAAATGTGATTCGAGGGTCACCATTTGAACAAACTTGGTAAAGGACCATAAGCTTATAGTAAATGCAAAATATCAAACCTCTGGCTATTGTAGTTTCCGAGAAAAAGATTTTTAAAAAAATCCTATATAAGTCTATGTAAAACTGTGACCTCCGGGCTGGGGACAAATTTGACCCCAGGGTCATCATTTGAACAAACTTAGTAGAGGACCATAAGCTGATGCTACATGTAATACATGAGAGCTCTGTGCCTTGTGGTTTCAGAGAAGAAGATTTTTTAAAAAAAAATCCTTTGTCTACATGGTCTATATGAAAAACATGCAAAACCTCAATATACAAACTTTGGACCCCCGGGGCATGGCCATTGTTGACCCCGGGGACTTCATTTGAATAAACTTAATAGTCTAGGCGTTGGCGATCATTGTAAAAGAAAAACTGTTGAAATCTGTCCAGCGGTTCTGGAGAAGAAGATTTTTTAAGGTTTCGATTATAGATGGTAATGGCAGCCATCTTGGATGTAGCGCTGACCTAATTTTAACAAATCTAAAAAGCATTTATCTAAGGATCATCCATGTGAAGTTTGGTCAAAATTAGCCTAGCGGTTTCTGAGGAGAAGTCGTTTGAAGAAAAGTTAACGGACGATGGACGGACGGACGACGGAAGACGGACAACACACCATCCCATAAGCTCTGCTGGCCCTTGGCCAGTAGAGCTAAAAATGAGTTTCGAGTGTGGTGTTGGGGTGGAGATGCGGTGGAGGGGTGGAGATGCGGGGGGGGTGGGGGGGGCGAGGGGGGAACATATATATGTGTAAGAAGCTATGTGTAAGAATTGACTAAAACAATGCAAAATATGTACAAAATATGTAAATAAATAGGGTTTCAAGTGGGGAGGCAACACATATACGTGTAAGAATTGACCAAAACAAAGAAATATGTAAAAAAAAATCGAGTTTCGAGTGTGGGTGTGGGGGTAGGTGGAGGAGAGATGGGGTGTGGTGGTGGTGGGGGGAGAGGCGGGGGTGGGGAGGGGGCATAAATATTTGTAAGAAGCTATGTAGGAATTGACCAAAAACAACACAGAAATATGTAAAAAAAATATTAAAATATCAGTTTTGAGTGGGGTGGGGGGGGGGGGGGGGGGGGGGGGGCAACATGTGAAAGAATTTACACAAGAAATCCGTGGATTCACATGTCTCGTCTAACGGGGGCTGGACTTAAAAATAAAATGGTCAATGAGGCTTAAATGAAAGTTTGTAAACATTTTAGTAAATAAAAACGATCGAGTTTGCGGTTTGCTGAGATGACATTTGATTGCATTTGTTTAAAAACAAATGCCATTCTATTAAAAGCAGTGGATGCTCTACTGGCTAAAACGGCTCTTAAATCAAGGGTTGTCGACATAAAATTCCCATCAGTAGTTTTTTTAAAACATTGCAAAAACAACAGGGATAGGATGGCCTTAGATCGCGCACCTGGTAATCATGGTCAATAAGTCCGCTGTGTCTAGTCTAGCATGGGCATTTTTTAATTTGTCCCATTTTCTTCTATGAATGAAATTTCATGAAAATGGGTGGGGGCGGGGTTGTATAATAACACTCTTAACAAATCTGGTAAAGATCAAATAAAAAAAGAAGTAACTACAGATTTAATAAAGGAAAATACAATACAGCATTTTTCAACAAATCAAGGGCCATTTATAACCTGTCGTTATAACTAGATCTAGCTGGTTTTCGAACTTGTCCAAAATTTCATTGATATAAAATGCTTTGCACAACTAGACATCATACTGAGGCTTCCTGCCAAATTTTGTAGAAATCCAACAAGCCGTTTAGGAGGAGTAGCGCCGACAAGAAATTTAAAGTAAAAATGTCAAAGTGCCATAGCTCCGTCATAAATCAGCAAACTGGAACTAAAGCGCGATATGCACAACAAGACATCTTACCGATGCTTCCTGCCAAGTTTCGTCGAAATCCAACAAGGCGTTTAGGAGGAGTAGCGCCGACAAGAAATTAAAAAATATATATCAAGGGGCCGTAACTCCATCAAAAATCAACGAAGCGGAAAACAAATGCAATAGGCACAATGCTTCCTGCTAACACGGCATTACCACCAAAAAAATATTTAAACAAAAAAATACTGAAATAAGAAAATTAAAAAAAAAATAGAACAAAACAAATAAATCAATAAAAATTAAAAAAAAAAATATATATATATAAAAGAAAACAAATACTAATAATAAAAAAAAAAAGGCAAAACATCTGGTAAAGTTCGGTAAAGATCAGATGAAAAAATGAAAGCCCTATCGTATTAACGAGGCAAAATATAGCATTTTTAACTAGATCAAGGGCCATAACTCCACTGTTATTAGTCCGATCTGGCTGGTTTTCAAACTTGTGCGAGCTTTTATTGATATTAACAATCTGGTAAAGTTTGGTAAGGATCGGATGAAAAATGAAGGCCTTTGGCCAGTAGAGCTAAAAATCATCAGCTCTAAAAAAAAATGGGCCAAGGGCATAATTAGATGAAATCCAGGCATCCAAAAAAAGATGCTCTACCAAAGACACAACTATGTCAAAACAGAATATGTTTTCTTCCAAAGATTAAGCTATACATTAGGTTTAAAACATTTAGTGCATAATTCTAGTTCATGAGAAAGTGATGTAAATGTAACAATTAAAGTTATCTGCCCTTTGCTTGGATGATGAAGGTCATATCCACATTTGCTTTATCACGTTGCAATGTACCACTCAAGATTTAACTAACTATAAGCAAAGTTTGACGGTCTTTGTGCATACAGTTTGTGAAAAAGTGACCTAAACGCCAAAGTTGAAGGTAAAAAGTATAAGGTTAACTGCCTTGCTTGGAGGGTCGCGGTCACTTCTACATTTGCTTTGTCACGTTGCCATGTACCACTCAAGATACAACTATAAGCAAAGTTTTAAAGGTCTAGTGCATACAGTTTGTGAAAAAGTGACCTAAACGCAAAAGTTGAACCTAAAAATTATTAAGTTATCGGCCCTTTGTTTGGATGGTCGAGGTCACTTCCACATTTGCTTTATTACGTTGCCATGTACCACCCAAGATACAAATATAACTAATAAGCAAAGTTTGAAAGGTCTAGTGCATACAGTTGGTGAAAAAGTGACCTAAACGCAAAAGTTGAACCTAAAAATTATTAAGTTATCTGCCCTTTGCTTGGAGGGTCAAGGTCACTTCCACATTTGCTTTGTCACGTTGCCATGTACCACCCAAGATACAACTATAAGCAAAGTTTGAAAGGTCTAGTGCATACAGTTTGTGAGGAAAAGACCTAAACGCAAAACCTGATATGTTGCCGCCGCCGCCGGAAAAGCAACACCTAGGTCTCTTTTTTTTCTTCGAAAATGCGAGTACAAAAGGATTAGGAGTGGGGGGAGGAAATACGGTGGGAGAGAGGGGGCAACATATATATATATGTGTAAGAAGCTATATGTAAGAACTGACTAAAACACAGAAATATGTAAAAAAAATTAGAGTTTTAAGTGAAGGGGGTGTGGGGGGGGGGGGGGGGGGGGGGGGGGGGGGACAAAATATGTGTAAGAATTTACTAAAACAAAACAGAGATATGAAAAAAAAAAAAAAGAAGTGTGGAGGGGGTGGGGAGTGGTGGAGAAAGTGGGGGTGGGGTGGGTGGAGGAGAGAGCCCATGCCCCAGTATTGGTGAAGTATGAATAAGTTGCATAATGCTATAAGAAATCTCTAACCAAAATTATAGATATATACATGCTTACGTGCAAACCTAGATCTGCCTTTATTGCACATGTTATGGGCCATCACAATTTGGGTTCCATGGGAGCCCAGAATTTGCAGTAGAAAAATTACTTAACCAACCCTTTACAACATACTATAAGCAAACCAATTCCCAAATTTAGTTCAGCTAGGACAAGAAATGTAAGAGATATAGACCTGTAAACACAGCTTACTCGCAAAATTTGATGTGAAATGAGACATTTTATGGGCCATCATAATTTGGGTTCCATGGGTGCCTATGGGTTACAAGAACCAACACTGCTTACGCAGCCCTTCAGATAATGCTATAAGGAAGTCCATGGCCAAATTTGGTTGTGCTAGGATAAGAAATGTAAGAGATATAGACTTGGAAACACAGCTGACAAGCAATCCTTTATGTGGGACGCCGACGCCCGGGTGATTACATAAGCTCTCTTATTCTTCGAATAGTCGAGCTAAAAAAAGGATTATCTATCATTAAACTTTTCTTATTTTCCACTACTTGAAGATTGACAATTACAAATGTTCAAAATTGATTGATTTCTTTTTTGTGCAAGGTAGTTTCGCAGATGGTTTGTTTCAAATTTCTTCTTTTTGCCTTATATGGATTATTTTTTGGCCATTTTTTCTGTTTTCCAAAGTCCGTGGATAACCTAAAAGGGACATATTCTGGAGTAAGTGTATTGCAACAGCTTATCAACACATGTATTTAGATCGAGAAAAGGAGGGTACAGTGGACTCTAGGATCACCATATGTTTGCTACCAAAAATATTCCTTTGTTTTACATGCTCCGAGGAGAGAAGGACCACCTGGTAACATCGATCAGCTTCAGAGAGATTACAGTAATGGAAGTAACTAACTAGTTAAATATAGCAAGTCCATTGCTACCCCTTCCCCACGGCACCAAACATATCCTACCTAAAGGTAGGAATGCGCATACACATTTCGAAGCTTGTAATTTGGTGTGGTAAACATCTTCTAAGACAATTTATTTCCATTTACCTTTATAAAGAAAGGTTCCTTTGAGAACTGCAAATGACTGCGAGGCTCACCAGGACTTGCTTTTTTCTCCAATTTCAGATTTCCCCTTCTCGGAAAAACCCATCAAACGTTTCGCAGTCGTATGATATATACCTACAACGCAACATGAAATGCTCAACTTTTAAATATTAAAACTCATCTTTATGAAATGTGAAAAATTGTGCGACAGAACGGAATTGAATTGAATGTTGTTTCGTGGCTCATCAACACAGTAAAGGTAATTGGAGCCGCCCCAGAGAGAGGGGAAGGATACATAGGAATCCGCGAACCTGCCCTACTCTTATTATTGAATAGATTCCTATGGTTCTTTAACGTGCTCGGAGGATAGACCGATACACGGGACAGCCCGGTTACGTCCCCATCCGACGGACGAGGCTAAGGGAAAGGCACAAGAACACACCGACGAAACTCAGTGGCACAACGGTGGATTGAACCCGGCGCCCCCGGTTACAAATCCGCCTCGCTACCGACTGCGCTACGCTAGCCGTGTCTTGCAAATTTATATTGATCAGTAGTTTGTTCTTAATTTATTATGGCCTGGAAACAGGGGTGTTTGAAATTAGATAAGGCAAAATGGAAGGCGTTTGTTTAGGCAGAAAAAAGGCTGGAAAAAGATTAATTTTACCCCTTTTTGGTCACCAGATTTTAAAACTACAGATTGATGAATACATAGAAAAACGGGAAATGTACCATACCCTGACTGTAATTGAATAAATTCCTGTTTCTGTAACATGTTCAACAGGAAGACTCCAATACATGGGACCATCCGGGTTACGTCTCTATCAGAAATGACAATGCTAAGTATGTTGCTTAAGGACACATCGAAGAAACCCAGTGGTCTCGGGTTTTTAGCATGCTATCCACTTGGCCACAGTGGCCTGCATAAAGCATTGCAAATTTAATATTTTAAATCAAAACTTAATAGGCTCACCATAGATTATGTACAACCGAATGTTCAGGTCACTATTAACATGTCAGTCCAATCAGTCATCGCTGACGACGGCCAACGGGAACCACCTTTTTTGTGAACCAACTCTTGTTTGTTGTATACTTCTTTGTAAAGCTGCAATAGGAAGCAAACAGAAAATATATTCATACCGTCATTGTATGAACAAACATTTACTTATAGGATTTTTTTTCACAAATGCTACTTTTTCAAAACGTTTACGGATGGCGGTAGGTCTACAGTACTGGTTTTACCCAGGAAAAATGAGGTGGTCTACCTCTACCACAAACAAGAGGCCCTAGTCTCTTAAACATATCCTATCCTTAAAATACATTTGTTTGCTGTTTCCCGACCCAGGACAGTGGCCTGTATAAAGCGTTGAACGTTTAATATGTTTAATCAAAAGCTAATAAGCTTACCATAGATTGTGTATGTACAATCGAATGTTCACTGGTCAGCATCAACATGTCAGTTTCTTCAGTCCAGTCAGCTTTTCCATCGCTGACGACGGCCAATGGGAACCACCGTTTTTGTGAACCATCTCTTGTCTGTTGTATACCTCTTTGTATAGCTGCAATAGGAAGAATACAGAAAATATATTCATACTGTCATTATATGAGCAAACAGTTAATTATAGGATCCTTCTTCTCAAATGCTACTTTTCAAAACGTTTACGGATGGCGGGAGGTATACCCTACTGGTTTTACCTCGGAAAAATGAGGTGGTCTGCCTCTACCTCAAACAAGGGGCAATAAATCAGCCTTTAAAAATATCTTAGCCTTAAAATACTTATGTTTGATTTTTCCCGACCCAGGATTCTATACAAAGAATTATTATTTTGCTAAAGAAATTAAAGAAAAAATATTAAAGATGGTAAAATAAAACCTATGTTAAAGACTATAAAACCAAGAGGCCCAAGAGGGCGTGGACGCCTGTGGCTAAAACGGCTCTTATATCAAGAGTTTTTATGAAATTTCCATCAGTACTGATTTTAAAATATAGCGAAAAACACACAAAACAACAACACCCACAACAGAAACTTAAACCAACAGTTTAAACAAGCGGCCCTAGTTCTAATTTGTTATAGTTATTTAGGGACATTAAAATATACCATATTTAGTGCATCCGTCTAGAAATATCCACAACCTTAAACTAAAAACAAATAACATCCATAAAATCCTCTCAGTCTTATCAAGGGCAGTTGAAATCCAAAATGTTGAAATTGATTTCATTTTGGCTCAAATTTGACCGAACACAGAGGTGTCTCCCAGTAATATTACAAATGTACATGTGTTACTTATCATGCTTGGATCATGCTTTAAAAATGAGGTGCAAGGTAGGTAAACAGATGTGTGTATCCAGTCAATAGTAGTGTGCTTGACCATGCATATAGGCTAACTTACCTGTATTATTATGTCATGATAATGTAAACCTTCAGGAACCTCTGTATTTTGTGTATTAAATTGTCACCACATTATGGTCATTGAAAATTGATTTTGAGAATGTGTTCATGTACAATATTTGTAAAGTTTTATGTGATTGGTATACAAATTTAAAAAAGGATTTTCAACTGCCCTAGATAAGACTTTGAGGATTACCTTGCTATTGATATTTAATTTGCTTCTCTGAATATTGCTGTGCGGATGCAGGAACATGGCAGTTTTTCAATTTAAAATAATTACTAAACTATTGCATTTTTTCTATTGATATCTTTCTCTGTAAATGCTATATATATAACAAATAATGAAAATACTTGATTTAATTCCCTAACTTGTGCTTAAAATGCATATTGCATCAAAATGGTTTTCATTGTCACAGGTTGGATACCACCAATTCAAATTGCTGAAATACCTTCAGTATACCTTCAATAAAGTGTTTTTAGCAGACAAAAATCGGGGGACTACCAAAATCATGCGGCATACCTAAATTTGTGGATAATCTCGGAATTTGACCAGTGAATTTACTGAAAGAAGCAGCTAAAAAATGTCGATCAGATATATCCAAACCTGGCCTATACTCGGAGATTTTTTTTCAGGAAAATCTTCAAGAAACAATATGTTCATTTTTTATTAAATTTTATATATTTTTGTTAAGTTCCCAACACTGAAACGATTCTTACGGATGGCGGGAGGTGTACAGTACTGGTTCTACCCACGAAAAGTGAGTGGTCCGTCTCCACCACCAAAATTTCAACGTCATATATAACCTTACATGTGTTGAAAATGAAGTAAAACACCATACAAACAAACAAAAACTGATATCGCCACCTGTGTATATGATACCACACCCTGTGAGTAAATACGGAGTGCAGTCAACATATATACACTACAGTTTTAAAATTTAGCTCGTGTGCAGCCTTTGCCTACACGACTTATTCACTGTAACTTAACACTAACAACTAATTATTTATTAATTAATTAATGATTAGCTTAAAAGTATACCATTTACCCTCTCAGCAGAGTTATATTCTTTCTGCACTTCCTAGCTGCCGCCACATCCAACGCCTTCTAAATAATTGACCAAATTTCTTCGCAGGTCTGCACTAACTGACACATGTATGTGTACCCGACTTTACGCATCAATTGTCAAAAACTCGCCTAACCGGTTCCAGGATCCAGTAAGGCCAATCTAAACAATACTTAATGTGTTCCAAAACGATAATGTTTACTATTTCCCCAACCCAGTAGTCATAACGATAGCTTTTACTGCAAACACTGAACAAATATAATGAAAAATATTCACTTTAAAGAAAACAATTTGAGAATTGCATGGTTCACTGGAAATCTGAAACCAACACGTGTTTATGTCTGGCCTCCAAATTAGGTGACGTGTGCCTGCAGGTGCAGACAATGGGGATTGTTTACATGCCAGGTATGTGCATGCCAGGTATGTAGCAAGCATGTAATCCACATGCAGGCATGTAGTCCATGAGCTAAGCATCTCCATATCGCGCGGGAAACAACTGACACAATTAAACAAGAAGTCCGCAGGCGTATTTGATGCTCTGCTTGTTTAAAGCTACACAATCCCGATAAAACAATACAATTTCAAGGTATTTTTAAACGCAGCGATTACGGGTATATAAGCCTAAACGTTTATATAGCAATTTATGCACATACATTATGCCTGGGCGTATCAGGATTCGCTGGTATGCATATAGGCGGAGGAACTATAATCCTTAGAATTACACACACACACTAGCAATCTGCTCAGATATTCGATAACTACAGACTGTTCAACTCGATGAGGATATTCGATGGCGTGTAATATATACATGTTTGTTGAACAGAAGAGTGTGTTTGTGTGTAAGGGGGTGGGAGGGGGGAGGGGGGGGGGGGGCTGGGGGGTGGAGGGGGGAATGAGATAAGCATAACGTAAATTCATCACTTTGTAGATAATTATAAACACTTACCCGCGTATTCCACATAATTATGTTCCATATATATATTTATTTCCTATAATATCCTTGAAAAAATACAAAATCACACACGTATATATGCATGTACACATATACAGAGAGCGTAGTACGTACAGTGAAATACATGCTCAGGTGTTGACACTGGACAGGGAGAAATTATTGTTTAAAATGAGACACTTGAAGGGTAGTGTTCCAAATAATAGTTATAAATGTGGAATTTGCTTTTGTTGAAAAAAGACCAGCAATATTATTTTTCTCAAATCGTAGTTTTTAGGATGTAGGGGTATACACACGAAGGTCGCCAACCCGTTTAGCCTTCCGTTACACAATTCCGGAGCTTCTTGGTAATACAACAAAAGCGTAAATCACTATCGTTCTGTAGTAATTTTTATAAATTGAATGTCTCTTCTTGAAACATGCCACATATATCCTGACCTTTCGGATTTGTTTCCCACTGTGTTGCCATGGCAATCACATTTTGACGAAACAAAAACAATGACGTCCGTCATCTCCATATTGCCAAGGATACACAAATAACATTTTATTTCGATATCTCAAATGTATTTCACGCAGTCGCAGGATCCTGTTATTGCGGACGGACTGAGTATTCGTCTTTTTCTAAATTTCTTTCCGACACCGTTTACACAAATTTCAAATGTTAATATTAACTAACATATGGGAGAGAGTATGCGCACGCAAGCACTGCCCGCGCGTGCTTGCGTGCGCGCGTGTGTTTGTGCGTGCGTGCGATGCAGTGCTTGTGTACGTAATAAAAGTAATAATAAAAGCAAACGACATCACAAACACAAAAGGGTTGACAATAGGGCTACCGCCTTGGAATGGTCAGTGACAAAGTAGGCCACTGGGGGTTTAAACCGGTTCTAGGGTGCACCAAATCTCACACTTACCCTACTGTCATCCCATTAAAACAGGACAGTGTAAATAAAGAAATCCCCGCCATGATCTAATCTCTAACCAACAAGGCAGCATCAATAGGCAATATAAGTAAAACACAAACATGCTCGTGTAAATATAATACAAAAAAACAATAGTCTAGAAAGCCACAATGAAGGTACTCAATGACTTGGCAGAAGCCAGAGCAACAAGAGAATAAACCATTAAGGGCACGACAAGAAAGATCATAGACAAACATCAAGGCCGATTAACATAAACTGTACTAAATAAGTTCCTTATACATAAATATTTTCAATCGCGAAAGACCCTGTGCTTCTACACTGGGGCACATTGGGGGCACACAGAGGCTGTAGCCTTGGTTGAATTGGGAATGTACTTTCATAAAAACAAATATATACTAGTAAATGGGGGAAATGCAACACACTGAAGGAAGGAAATCAAAACAAAATCCAGGGCGGAGAGGGAGGTTAATTCCAACGGACACCAACATAAGTGATATTCCTAGGTTAAATTTCAAGGATGGCTACCGGCTTGTTTTCATTTAAAATTACTTTAAAGAAAATTAAAGATTTACATAAGTTAACTTAGGAAACGTTAATTACTAGTATTTAAAGTTTAATAATTCTAATAAAACGTTCAGTTTTTAGTTAACACTGCCGTACAGGCGGAAGCTAACATCTTTCAAATATTTTTTCCCCCGTAAAACATATATATGAGGCCCACCCCGAAACATTGGGGTGTGAGGCCCTCCGGCTCCTATATGTATAAGACTATATATATAGAAACAAACTCTCTCTCTTTTTCTCTCTCTCTTAATCCCTCCCACACACCCTCCTTCCTTCAACCCCATCTCTCTCATCTCCCTCCCTCCATCCTTCCGTCTCGCTTTCTTCCTCTCTACTCTCTCTCACTCTCTCTCTATCTCTTACCTTTTCCCTCTATCTGTCTCTCTGTGTCTATCTTTCTCTCTCTCTCTCTCTGTCTGACTGTCTGTCTCTTTCTTTCTTCCTCTCTCTCTTTCTCTGTCTCTTACCTTCTCCCTCTCCGTCTTTCTTTCTCTCTGTCTGTTTGTCTCTCTCTTTTTCTCTCTCTCTCTATTTCTCTCTCTCTCTCCATTTTATTTTTCAATATTTCAATTCATGCATAAATTAAGACAACTTTATTTTAAAAAATGTGATTTATAATCTACTTATATGTGTAAACCATGCATGCATAACTTCAAATACTGTATCTCGATCTTTACCATTAAATATGACCCTTGTTTGGTCCCCTCTACCAATATTCAAGTTTTGATAAACAATATCTCCCTTGTGTTTTGTGTCAATATACAGTACACATACACACATAAAACTGGAGGATTACTTGTTTGTATAAGTTTCGTTGAGGCAACAGGATAGTTGGAAAGGATATTTTTTTAAAAAAGGCCGCTGCGTTTAATTATAGGTATTGTTTCGGATTATATAAATATGGACTTATAAGGTTGTTTTGAGTAAGTACATCTTAAGCTTCCTTCTCAATTTCTAATGACTTGTATTTCGTATTAGGTCTTTCTACAAAAGAGTGGTCTCCTCAGTTCGGTGGTCAAATGTCGTCTGCTAAAATTCGCTTTTATACACGATATAAGACCAGTGGTCGATTCACAAAGTACCTGAAGCGTCCCATTCAGTACCGCCTTATCTCATTAATATTCAGTGAATTTAGGTAGCGCGCATGTTGTATATATGAACCCACACGTACACAGTAATCACATGGTACAACATTCGTAATAACCGTTAGATTTTTTCAGTACCAGTGTGCCTTTTATCGGGATTGTGTAGCTTTAAAGACCTATTTCGAGCCTGTTGGAACGTGGTGGTGGCCGCCAATAAAACGTGGTGGAACTGAATTGTGTTTTAAGGCGCACCAACACATGAAATGTTATATGGCGCCTAACAGGCATGAACATGCCAGGCTCATCCTCTATGTACATCGAGATAAAATATGGAAAATGGGCCTAGAACCTTCTCACCCTGAACTGCAAAGTTGCTGCAAATTCTATCGTAGAAACTCCATTTACGCTGGAGCCACGTTTATTGCTTTTCTGCCACTGCTCTTTTGATATGAGCGAGATGGCACTTGAAACAATGCAGGGATCATGATAAAGACCTTTAATGAACATGAACACAAAATGATAAAATGAACATGAATTTGTGGGGATTCTACCCCTCTGCCTACCCCTCCAAAGGGATCTGCAGTGGCCCTATTATTTGCCCCGTAACCAAACGGTGCCCCCGAGAACGTGGTTATGGCCGCCAATAAAACGTTTGTATTAAGTAAACACATTACGATGAAAACAAAGCAGTGGCACATTTAACCTTTCGGTAAGAATCTACTGACCCACTATAGAATATTATTGCACCTCGCACAAAATTCTAGGAATTTCATTGGATAAGAGCGGTCACATGGTGACCCTCTATTATTCTATAGTGGGTCAGTAGATTTCATAGAGGGTCACTAAAACAATATGGACTACAATTTCGATTCAAAGTTTAAATCATTTGCAAATAGTTCTTTAAGGCGTTAGTAACAAACATAATAAGTACATTTAATAATGTTTTTAAACTGTATCGGTCGTGATGTCACGTCATGACGTCGAATTGCGCGAACGTCTCAATGACGTTGACG
Organism: Cyrtodaria siliqua; assembly: GCA_037043455.1. Lineage (NCBI taxonomy): Eukaryota > Metazoa > Mollusca > Bivalvia > Adapedonta > Hiatellidae > Cyrtodaria > Cyrtodaria siliqua. The sequence goes on along the minus strand of JAWPHD010001841.1, from coordinate 277,717 downwards.
CTCTATTAAAATGGGTTAAATATAGGCGTTTTCTTTTTAAAAAAACGTGCTCAATGCAATAAATCAGTTATTAGGTTTATTACTGACCCCCTACAGAAATATGTGGGGTCAGTCAGATATATAGGGGGACTCGGCTATCGCCTCGCCCACTATAAATCTTACTGACCCCACATATTTCTGTAGGGGTCAGTAACAAACCCAATACTTAATAATAGGGGATCACCATGTGACCGCTCTAATCCAATGAAATTCCTAGGATTTTGTGCGAGGTGCAATAAAAATGCTTGCAAACATGTTGACGTTTATATGGGTTGTTGCTATAATGTCTATTAATGCTTTCTTACATTTAGCGTCTCCGTGGCCGAATGGTTAACGAGTCGTTGCGTTGTAAAGCTTCGCCTCTCACCGCTGCGGGTTCGAATCCCACTGGGATCTATTGAAGTAAACCAGGGGGGAAGTGCAGCTGGTGTAACGGGAAATTACTAGTCCAGGAAAATTCTGGACGGAAGCTATAATACGCAAGCGTGTAAAGTTTAAGGCGGTGTTTAATCAGGCAGTCTATAGGGGGCGTCTCAAAATTAATTAGTCATGTTATGTGTCATAATTGTTGATATTGTATGCATATAAGGTATGAACTCGGCCCGTGGGAAAGGTTCCACCTCATCCACGCACCGCATTCTGGACAGCACTGAATGAACTCAAGGCAAGATAAATGTTCAAAACATTTGTTGGTAAATAACTGGACGCAAGGGTACCAGCCGCAGACCATCAGTAACTGACGGGGGGAAATGGTCCATTCCTTTTTTCTGGACAATATCTCGATTAACGTAATTATTGATAATACTATTGATTTAGCTTTACATTCTATGATTATAATAAAAGAGAAAATAGCAACTACTATCAACGTCTGTCAAAACAATTTATCTGGAAATAAACTGACCTGGCCGGGAAATAACTGGACCATATTTTGTTTTTGTTATACTATGTTATGATTTCTCACTTCTGATGTATTCTAAATCTCCCTCAGCATTGAGATACGATAGTTATAACTTATTCACGAATATATTATAGCACAACATATTTTAAAGGAACAGTGTTTCGGGAAATAAATGGACACCATCGGGAAATAAGTGGACCATATTTATTTTTTTCTTATAATTTATTATTATTTCTCACTTACGACGTTTCCTTCGTCTTTATACAATTGTAACCCCATTTCGCCGATATAGATTGACGGAACAGTGTGTCGAGAAATAAATGGATCTCGCCTGGAAATAACTTGATTTGCTTATAATTTGTTATTATTTTTTCACTTATAATGCATTCTAAATCCTTCTCAGCAAAAAGATACGATAGTTATTTATTAACTATAAAATCATGAATATATTATATAATAGCACGAAACTTATTGAAGGAACAATGTGTCGGGAAATAAATGGACATCACCAGGAAATAACTGGACCAAGTATAGTTTTTTTTATAATAAGTTATTAATTCTCCACTTCCGATGCATCCTTCTCAGCATTGATAAACGATAGTGATAACTAATGCATGAATATATTATATAATCACACTACATATATTGATGCAACAGTGTGTTGAGAAATAACTGGACATCACCGAGAAATAAATGGACCATTTGTAGATTATCTTACATTTTGTCCACTTCTGGTGCATTCTACATCCTTCTCAGCACTATTATTCAATAGTTATAACTAATTCACGAATATATTATAACACGACACATGTTAAATTGACGTATATCCGGCAAATAACTGAACCATATTTTGTATTTTATATTATGTTTATACATCTATGATGATTTCCCTCTCATATTTCATGCCAACTTCACAAAGGAGAATATAATATTAGAGGAAACAAAGCGCTGGGAAAAAACTGGACAAAGCCGGGAAATTACCGGACAATATTTTGTATTTTAATAATATGTCATTATATGGTATGTCATTATATGTCATTTCTGATGCTTTCCTCCCTGACATCTCATATCAACCTCACTACTGAGATAGAAGTGTAACCAACAACACTATATTATATCATAGCAGTGTCAAAAGTAGAGGGGAAAACGTGCTGGGAAGTGACAGGACATATCGGGAAATAACTGGACCATATATTGTATTTTAACAATATGTAATCATATCTCATCGTTCATGTTTTCTCTCTCATATTTCATATCAACCCCACTGCTTAGATAATAGTATAACCAACAACACTCTGTTATATCATAGCAGAAGCAAAACAAGAGGGAACGACGGCCTGGGAATTAACTAAACACACCTGGGGAAAAACTGGACGAATTTGTGTATGAATGATAGCATACCGTATCTAAGACGTTTTTCCCGCCCGTTGTTATGTCAAGTTCACTAATGAGGTAATAACATCCGTAACAATACTCTTTTATTTCAGGGCAGTGATATGGTAGACTTAAAAGACGTGCTGGAAAATAACTGGACATACCTCGGAAATAACTGGACATTGCCGGGAAATAACTGGACCATACACTGTATTTGAACAATAGGTCATCATATATCATAGTTCATGTTTCTCGCTCATAATATCCGAAGCAATTATATCAGGGAAGTGATATGGAAGAAGGAATAACGTGCTGGGAAATAACTGGACATAACTGGGTAATAACTGGATATCGCAGGGAAATAACTGGACCATATATTGTATTTGAACAATATGTCATCATATCTCATTTTTGCATGTTTTCTAGCTGGTTATATCCGTAACAAAACTTTATTGTATCAGGGCAGCGATATGGTAGACGGAATAACGTGCTGGGAAATAACTGGACATAGCAGGGAAATAACTGGACATTGCTGGGAAATAACTGGACCAAATATTACATTTGAACAATATGCCAACAATATGCCACCATATCTCATCTATCATGTTTTCTCGCCCATATTAATCACACTACTTAGATAATAGTACAACCAACGACACATATTATATCATATCAGTGGAAAAACTAGATGGAATGTAAACCTGGAAATGACCAGATACAGCTGGGGAAAACCTGGACCAATTTTCGTATGTTAATATTAAAATGATATCATATTGTATTTGAACACTATGTCATCATATCTCCTATTTCATTTTTTTCACTCATACTTCACAGTAACCCCACCACTTAGATAACAGTATAACCAACAACACTCTGTTATAGCATAGCAGTGGCAAAACTAGAAGGAACGACGACCTGGGAAATAACTAGACACCGCTGGGAAACAACTGGACAAAAATCTGTATAACTGTATGTTAATAAATGATGTCATATCATTTCTAAGATGTTTTCCCCACCACTTTCATGTCAAAATCACTAAGATATAATAATATCCGTAATTTTACTTATTATATCACGGCAGTGATATGGTAGACGGAAAAACGTGCTGGGAAATAACTGGACATAGCTGGAAAATATCTGAATAAATGGACCATATATTGTATTTGAACAATATGTCATCATATCTCATCTTTCATGTTTTCTCGCTGATAATATCCGTAACAATATTCTATTATATCAGAGCAGTGATATGGTAGACGGAAAAACTTGCTTGCTAGTAATAACTGGACATTGCCGGGAAATAACTGGACTATATTTCAATTTTCGAACCAAGTTCGGGGTTCGACATTCGAACCCAGTTCGGTATTCAACATTCAAAGTCAGTTTGGGGTTCGACATTCAAACCTAGTTCGGTATTTAGTTTCGACATTCAATCCAAGTTCGGTATTAAACATTCGAACCCAGTTTGTATTCAACATTCGAACCCAGTTCGGGGTTCGACATTCAAACCCAGTTCGATATTCAACATTCGAACGCAGTTCGGGGTTCGACATTCGAACCCAGTTCGGTATTCAATATTCAAAGTCAGGTCGGGGTTCAACATTCCAACCCAGTTCGGTATTCGCCATTCGAACCCAGTGATGGGTTCGCCATTTGAAAGCAGTTCGGTATTGAACATTCAGAGTCAGTTCGGGGTTCGACATTCGACATTCGAACCCAGTTCGGTATTCAACATTCGAACCCAGTTCGGGGTTGTGGTGGTGATGGTTGGTAGGGTGAGGGGGTTGGGTGGGTAGGTTGTATTTGGCGTCATAATATCAAATACACACAAAATTCAATTGCAGTGTCATTTTTCTATTTGTTTGAAACTTTGCAAATATACAAGTATACTCCTCTGATAATACAAAGCATATAAAACAATTTCAATGTTTCCACCTTAGAGTAGAGGTGTGCCAAGGTGTGGGGTGGGGGAGCTGTGTGGAGTGGGGTATAGGATGTGGGGCGAGGTGAGAGAGGTAAATTGAGTGAAATATATTTTTTCTCTCTCAATAAAATGTAATGATTTTGGGAATATCGGTATAATTTGCTCCAGGGTCCCCATGGGACTCTGGGATAGGGGTCAAAAGTTCAAATATACAAACACCCTTAACATTTTGTATTCATTTGCAGTGTCATACATGTATACAGAGAAACATAAATAGTACTATTTCTGATCTGAGTATCAAAGAACGATAAAACAATTACAAGTAAAATGGAGACAGGGTTAAAGGGAATTGATCTGTGTGAAGAAAACGTGTGTAATTGCGATGACGCACCGCCGAATTCGTTCTAGTTTGAAACAATTTTCGCGCCAGATAATCAAAATAAAAGGATGTTGATGTTTCTTAACAAACGAACATCACTGTGTGTGAATGGGTAATACACAAATATGTTCATGATACTCTAGTTCCTTATTCGGATTTTGACATCGCTCTGTGGCTACATGTCCGTTTAAAGTACAGGGTTTTTTATTACATATTCCGATTATTTTTGTTATTTATTTACTATTATTTTTATTTTGTTTGAGATTAAATCAGTTCAAAGAAGACATTTCCCTTTAAAGTTCCTCCGTGTTTTTTGGCAGCTCACCTTGAAACCATTTGTTTTCAATGTGTTTTACCACTAAACCATCTCGTGTAAGAAATGAAGCAAACATCTGCAATATATAACCCATCTCCTTTCCGGTTAAATAAACTTAAAGTTCCTTATTAGTAATTTGGATCATATCACTTTTCTATGTTAAGATGTTCATTTTATTTATTTTTTTCGCTGGCATGATAATCTGAATAAAGATTTCGTGATGTTTCTTGGCAAGCAAACATTACTGTGTGTAAATAGTAACACCCCCACATATTCCAATTTCTTAATCGAAATTTGACACCGGTCGAAATTTGACACCGTCCCTTTTAAGTCAAATTATTCTGTTTCTCTGATTATCTTAAAGGAATTAACTCGCCAAACGCAAACTTACGCTACAAAACCGTTCATCAAAACTCTATCCAGGTGTTCAGGTCATATAATATGGATATGTGCCGAATAAAAGTATAGGATTCTTAAACTACACATGATTGAGTATGCGTAAAATGAATTATAAGTTGGTAACTCTTAATTCGAAGCTCCAACGTTTGTGTTTGGTCAGGCTGGTTAAAGCCGTTTATTTTGTGTCCATAGAGTTTGGATTTTCCAATTATATAAGTTATATATACTCGGTGAAAAAAAGAAATGGACCAGAATTTCTACGGACGTTTTAAACTAGAATATACGAACAACTATTAAAATGCATATATCGCTGAATTGATATACATTTTATACTTTAATGTTTTATTTTTTTTAAAAAAAACGAACCAAAAATGACAGAGAAATGATATCGCAAATCATATTTGTGTTATAACTGAAAACTGTATACAGCTTGGGACAAAAATGGTCGGATGTAGACAGACTGGACCAAACTTTCTGTGATAGTAGTTGGTAGTCTAACTTGAAAATCGATAAAGGGTCCCTAAGGTCACAGCTCATTATATTACTATTTTAGCACATTTCAAAATAACCGCCATCCAAATGCTTCAAGACAGCAATACATTCTTAATTATGGCTTAACCCAAATACGATTTACACAGAAATGTTTTATTTTGTTTTTGGCATAGATGTAAGCTCCTCTATAATATATTAAATGACCCCTCTCTCCGTCCATGTTAACTATTTTTAGTACTTTGCAACATGGCCCGCCATCCTCCGAAATGCTTAAATATATAGCAATATATTCTTAATTATGGATTAACCCAAAACTCATTCACACAGAAATGTTGTTTATTTTGGTTCTTTTTTCGTTCATTAGATTGAAGTTCCTCTGTTATATAGTACACACACCATTGACCCCACTACACCACATGTTACTATGTTTAGCAAATTTCAAAATGGCCGCCATCTAAATGCTTAAAGATTTTATTTTTAGTTTAGAGTTAAGCTCTTCTATAATATATTAAATGTTATTTTTTGTTTAGGTTAAGACACCTATTTAGCATATTAAAAGTTATTCTTCCAGATTGCATTATGATACACCTGTAATGTAAGTATCCACCAACATATTTATAGATCATAGAGACAGCAGTTGCCCACACCGATGCCGTCCCTTACATGTCATACTTATGTAACACCTAAGAGTGCTCAGGGGGAATACGCTCAAATTACTAGATACAAGCCATTAACTTTCATGTTACATTTATGGATATAACCCATGTGTTGTATGGAACACAGAAGCAGTGTGCTTCAAGTTACCAACACTCAAACCGCCATATCTGTCATGTTAACACGTAAGAATGCCTCTTTGCTTTATGTTGCCCACACCTACGTATTATACAGAACGTAGAGGCACTGTGCTTCAAGTCACGCACACTCCTTCAAATACTGGTTATACCTGTCTTTTTAAACAAGAAAGTTATACGCACATATTGTTCGAAAGAACTGACTCAAATAGATATAGGTCATATCTATCAGTTAACACATATGCATATACCCATGTATTGTACAAAACAAAGACGCAGCGGGCTTCAAGTTGCCCACACCCAAACAGATACACGTCATACATGTCATGCATGTTAACACATACTAACATAGATGCAGAAGGCTTCAAGTTGCGCACACCCGTGTATTGTACGGAACGTAGAGGCATCGGGCTACCCACACTCGTACAGATACTGGCTTTACCTGTCATTTTACACGAAAGTATATACCCATGTATTATACAGATGACCATATAGGCAGTTGGCTTCAAATCTCTCACACCCAAACAGATAAATGTCATACACGTAAATATACATCCACATAGTGTACAGACGAACATATACAGAGTCACAAGGCTTCAAGTAGCTCACATTCAACACATACATGCCATACCCGTAATGTTACACGTAAGATCACACCCACGTATTGTATAGACAAACATTGAGTCAGAATACAACTGTATGTTACAAGTAAGTGCACACCCACTCATTGTAAATGACCTAGAGTAGCGGGCTTCAAATCACTCATCTCTACACAGATTTAGGCAGAACCTGTCATGTTTCACTGAAGACCACACCTACATATATGAACAGAACACAAACACAGCACATTTCAATATACACACACCCATACATGTACAGGCCACACCTGTCATGTTACTCGCAAGACTGCACCCAAGATGGCTCATATCTAATGTTAGCTCTATTAAAATGATTTAAACAAAAACACAGTAAATAACGGAAACTAATACCAATATGTTTTTATTGCATTACCGCAGAAATCAGCAGTTTTAGGTATTTTCTTTTTTCTTTATTTGTTTGCCAAAAGACCCACATGTATCCCTTTATTTATTTATTATTTCATAGAAATATATCACTACACTTAAATGGGTAAATAAAATAATGAATAAGCATTTAAATTTAGTATTTTGATTGAATTACTTTAGAAATCAGCAGTTTCAGTAATTTTTTTGAACCCAAAAAATACATTAAGGGATTCACAAATATTTAGGGTCCCTTTTAAAAAATGGAGAAAAATATAACATACGTAGGGGAAAGTTTGGTGCTTTTATCCGGCGTGTCTAGATTGGGTCCTAAAACCTGGGTTTTGGTCCTAAAACCTGATTTTTGGTCCTAAAACCTGGGTTTAGGTCCACAGCTAATAATAGCGGCGATACTCAATGGTGATTGTAATGCATTCTTTTTACCCGGACCTTTGGGCGACTTGCGATATTCCTTCTCTATCATTTTTTGTTCAAATTAAAACGGTTTTCGGGTTTAAATTGTTTAAAGGTGCGTCTATCCAGTGATGTAGGCATTTTAAAATTACAATATGCGTGATGTCTCATATATTATTAAAACATTTGCACGATTTTAACACTGACCCATAGGTCATTTACGATATAATTCCTGTGCCGCTCTGATTTAATAGAGTGTTATTGGTTATAAATTTGTCTCATTAATGAGGTTGACCTGATAGATGACTGGGAAAACATTGGAGAAGAGATATGATAACATATTATTGAGATACACAATATGGTCCAGTTTTTTCCCAGCTGTGTCGAGGTATTTCCCAGCGGTTATTTTCCTCTAAAAATGGTGCCGCTCTGATTAAGTAGAGTTTTATTGGTTATACTGTTGCCTCATTTATGAAGTTGACATGAGAGATGAGCTAGAAAATATTGGAGATGAGATATGATAACATATTATTGAGATACACAATATGGACCAGCTTTTTCCCGGCTGTGTCCATTTATTTCTCTGCGATTCTTTTCCTCTAACAATGGTGCCGCTCTGATTTAATAGAGTGTTATTGGTTATACTATTGCCTCAATAATGAGATTGACATGAGAGATGTGCGGGAAAATATTGGAGATGAGATATGAAAACCTATTATTGAGATACACAATATGGTCCAGTTTTTCCCTGGCTGTGTCCAATTATTTCTGAGCAGCTTTTTTCTTCTAACAATGGTGCCGATCTGATTTAATAGAGTGTAATTGGTTATACTGCTGCCTCATTAATGAGATTGACATAAGAGACGAGCGGGAAAATATTGAAGATGGGATATGATAACATATTATTCAGAAATACAATATGGTAAAGGTTTTCCCGGCTGTGTAAAGTTATTTCCCAGCGGTTATTTTTCTCTAGCAATGGTGCCGCTCTGATTTAATATAGTGTTATTGGTTATACTATTGCCTCATTTATGAGGTGAGCGGGAAAATATTGAAGATGGGATATGATAACATATTATTGAGATACACAATATGGTTCAGTTTTTTCCCGGCTGTGTCCAGTTATTTCCCAGCTGAAGCTGATTCATTAGCTTTACGATTAACTAGCTTAAACAAAAATGAAGAAATTGGTAACATTGTAATTAAACATTTGATTAAGCATGTGATAAAACAGACTCGAAATGAAAATAAACATATATATTCATCCTGAATAAACTTGGTCCATTTATTTCCAGGACATTGTTTCCTCCAATAGTATTTATAATGTTTGTATACTACTACATAAAGGTTAACTATCCGGCTCTAATCCAGCTTTAATTTGAGCATCCAGACTATTGTATTAATGCAGACAATCATACAAAATAATAAGGGAAAGTATGCGAAGTTCCTGGTGTACAATTTCTATGATTCGTCTGCATTTAATTGTACGGTTACATTGACTTTAACCTTTGAGATGCTCCCTATAGACATTTTTGTTATTTTTCGCCGTAACTAATGCGCGCATGCGCAGTGTAGCTTCCGTTCAGAAATTTCCCGGTCCAGTTTTTTCCCTCATCAAGATGACGTGCAGAACCCAACACTCGTTACACTGGGTACCGTTTACAATTTGGCGCAAACGTTCGTATTTTTGCTTTCAGTGGCTTAAACAATTATACTTACGCAGTAATTTTAATTAGTGTATCGGAGGAATTTCTACGTGTTTGACATGGATATACAAGGACTATGTAGATCTATGGTTCCATAAAAAATGAGAATTGATCAAGCTTACAGCAACACGTAAGATGATACTGTTTAGAAACACGTCCAAAACTTATAAATGATTCAGTTTACATCTAAAGTTGTCTGAACTTTAAAGTCTTAATAAAATTAGTCTTTCTAATTGTATACTCAGTATTCATATTTACTACTGAATACCTTATTCTTTATCAAATGGTAATCTGGAAGGTTTGAACCACTTTTGATAAGGTGACTTCGTTGTGCTGAACCTTATATTCATTGTGGACTGTCTTCGTCTCAAACAGTTCCGTTCATACGGAGATGACTTCATATCATATTAAAGCATTGTTTACTAACGGCAGTTTAGACAATTACAATGTGGACTTGCCAAGACGTTTGTGAAGCTCTCATTTTCCTATTAGATAATATTTTCGTCAGATATGGAACTAACGTGTTGGTATCCACATGTGTTCGAACTGTACGAGGCTAAGGGAAATCCTTACGGAAACGATACTCGAAATGAAATCGTCTTGCCCAAGAGCACACCGACGAAACTCATTGGCGCCGATGAGGCTTGAACCCAAGTTCTTTGGATTTCAAGTTCACCATGCTATCCACTGGACCACGTCAACCCCTCAGTTTTAAAATTAAACTTTAACATGAAACTTTCAAGGCACATGTCTTATTTTTGCTCTCCATAAGTAATCTCCATATATGTTTTCTTTTCATATATTTCTTTTAAAGACTGAAGTCACGAAAAAGGAATTTTCTGCGACAAGGACTATCACAACCTGACTTCTTTGGTGACGTGGTTTATAAACTTCGTAAGATCCTTGCTCATGATCACTTTCATTCTATCTGTATTAAACGTTTATCAAAAGAGGTTATGACCCTATCATTTTTCAACGCACTGCATGTGTATTTTCTTGTATATTTTAGTACAAGTGAATGAAATAAGCCATTAATTTCAACAACCAAGTAAAGCCGATCAGGAAAAAATGTAATCGATTAATCAGATCAAAGGCATAACTGATCGATGATCGATCAAATCGATTAATCGGAACAGCACTACCTCTGACAAAACATCACTAAAATGTCCCCTTACATGTCAGATACATCACTAAAATGTCCCCTTACATGTCAGATAGACATGCATTATTAGTTGAGACATTTTAATTGTTGTATATTGTGTTTAAATTATTTGTATAAAGAACAAAGGAATGAAGGAAAATGGTAAGTTTAAGTCGTTAATGCAAAATCTGTTTTTGACAATTATTACTTCAATAACTCATTACAGTATATCTGATATTCTGCAAAATCGGCAAACGTGGCATATCTGAGGTCTTTCATGCCATTGTGTTGGAATAAAATGAAGAAAAAAAGCATGGCCACACAGATGTTAAGAATATTACTGAAGAATATTAATTGTTACCTCCAAGCTCCAATTTCTACAATTTTTGAAGAAAGAAGCTTTTATTTGAATTGTTGAAGAAAAAAAGGTGTTGCCTAATCTGTTCGTTTGAGAATTTTGGTACAACGTGACTCCCGATGCAAGCGTGTGAAAATGTGTCATTAGATTTCGCAATCTGTCGTAATTATAAATATACGAAACATGTGTTAGTATTGCATTGTTTCTGAACCTCCGACAAAAACATCAACATCCAGAGAGTAACACCTTGAAACCCAGAGGAAATATGACAAAAATAAATGATAGAACTTTCCAACAGTGCTGGATAAAGGAGTTGGTTGAGGTACAGTACATTGGGTAGTAAAGGATCACTATGGTTAAAAGCTTTAACTTAAAACTAAAGGAAACTTGCAAGACAGTTTCTTACTAGATTCTGGTGTCTCAGCAATATGCTAATCAAAATTATTATGAACTATGCCGTATACTTATGTTAGTTAACTGTTCAAAATCTGCCATTTGCCTGTTTACGGAATCGGTGTCTCTTAAAATTCCAAATCATGAATCTTTTGATGATCAGGCCTATGAATTTTACACCAAAGTGTATTTTAACACGACCTCCGCAGTCTTTCATATACACAAAGAAGAGAGACAGATGTTATTCTACGATAAAATACAGATGTTCCATTAATTCCCCGCGTATATTTCATCCGTTGGTAAATATACGTCACGAAGACAAACTCAACAGTAATTTTAATGAAATATTAATTACAACTAACTTGCCATGCTCCCAAACAGTGCACCCCCCCCCCCCCCCCCCCCCCTCTAATATAAAACCATCACATGCATCAGTACATATAACAATAAGCATCTTGAACAAGCTGAGAACGTTTGACGTCATACAGCACAAACTATATGACATAAGCAATGACTTAATTGTTTGTCACGTGACTACTAGTGTATTGAAACGCAGAACTTTGCTTACGGGCGCCCAATGGAACAGCCCTGTCCACATAGCAGCCTGATTACCTTGACCCCCGAGATAATATATAGTGCCCCAACAATAACGTAAACAATGGGGTGTTAGAATCGAAATAATAAATACGTACCTGTATTTTATCGGTGAATACAATACAGTTTTCTTTTGGATGAGAGTAATTAAATCACTCGTGCTAACGTACTCGTGATTTAATTACTACGCACCCGAACTCCTAACTGTATTTTATTCACCGATAAAACGCAGGTACATATTTATTATTTCTTAATTAAAAAACATATGTTCATTTTTAATTTCATTTTAACTGTATTGTTTTTCATTTTAAAACACTCACATCCTACAGGCAGTAACGGATCACTTTTCTTGATAGTAGCTACACTAAGTGGGTAATTACTCGAGGAAAAATGTGCCGAAACTTTGCGCTAATGTATAGTTGTATGCTTATATGATCAATCTTCAAATATAGAAAGTTTCATTAAAAACAAATGCATACAAGCTGAATAAATGAAATGTAAACATAAACTGATCTGGCTACTACCGATGATCCGCTACTACCCCAACCACTGTACGAGGAAATAAAAATATATAAAAGGTGCATGTTATGACAACTGTACGACTCGGTACTGCGGATGATATTGACCCTGAAGTGGATCAGGTGTCATACCAAGACCTCGTATCGCTTCAAAGTAAGACCGATTAAATGCTGCTGAATTTAATGTAGTTTAAATAATAAAATACAGCGATTTATGTCCTTAATGCAAATTGTTCTTTTCCTAAGGCTACCAACAAAATTTACAATCTCTTTCGATGAAATCAAGACTACCCATTTGCTACAATGATTACCTGATTTTCAAAGCTGGTCGTCCTGCTGGCTACCTCTTGAAAAAGTTAAATGTCGAGGCCTGAATTATAATTTGGTCACATAGACAGATAGGCTTTCAATTCAATACTGTCCAATGTGAAAAAACAGACAGTCTTGACTGACGGACCACTGTCAGTGTCGAACCCTGTATATATGGACCTGTGAACATTTTCACTTTAAAATATAAGAAAAAATACATTATTTTCATTTCCTGCTAAGAGGCATTCAAGATAAGATAAATTTAATATGCAACTTATTTATTTACATCAGCAAAATGGCGAAGAAGAGGAAAGTATGTCATCCGACAATGGGGAACAAAAAGCAGGTTATTGAGGCAAGTGTTTACATAAAATACAACAAACATGAACATGAAACAAATACAAATTCCATTCAAAAATGTATACAGAATGTCGTGAAAAGTTATCAATAGCTACATTTTAGACTGCATGTAACTTCAGACCCTTTTGTGACAGTGAACAAAAATACTTGTTGGTCAAAATACTTCATTTGTCGATATCGGGTCGCGGACGCTTACTAAAAAAAAACTTGGTTCCGCCGCTAAGGAACGATGCTTATTTTCATTATATAACCATATATGTGAGGGATATAGGGCCAGCATGTGTTGTGTTTGGTATGGGCTGACTATAAAAAGAAACATTTTTGCTAAGAAAATTGTAGTTATTAAGAGTCAATTGAAAAAAACAAAAATGCGCGGGCACAGTGCTGTTGCGAAAAATGTACTGAAATTTAAAACACTATAGTGTATGTATTAAGTCCCTGAATTGTGTTCACTGTCAACCTGTTGGATTTAAGTAGTGAAAAAAGTGCAGGTGTTTTTTAATGTTTGTCCCCTAGCCAGCACTTCTCAAGAAACATTGCAGAACAGTTAATTTAAAAAGAAGGCCTTCTAAATAAGTAAAAGTAGACTGTTTGACTTTGCAGGTACCGCATAACCTTGACTTTGTTTTGGCCAAATTGGCGGGATGTGCTGTGCTTTGGCCTGTGAAGGTGATGGGAGAAGTTGGCTTGGACAGTTACACATGCTTTGTGAAATGTGATGAAGCAGAGTAAGTCGTGATAATATTTGTTTATAATTTTATTATGGGTTACAACAATGCCTTTAGTGTTAAGCTTAAATGTTATATGAAATTCAGAATTGAAGTCTTGTCTGTTCAATTCACCTCAGCATGTAAGCATTCCTTTTAAACTTCACTATTCCAAGATTCTACTCGAGTGTGTGTTCGATCTTGGTTAAAATTTACGTCCAAAAGAATTTAATAACGTTAAATCCGATGGAGGAATTTTATTTAAACTTTGCACACATGTTCTCCATTATAGACGTTTAGCTCACCTTAGCACATAGTCACGTCCGTCCACCACTTTCTTCAAACGACCGGGCCAAATTAGATGAAACTTAACAGGAATGATCCTTGCGTGGTCCTCTACCAAAATTATTTAAAGAAATGGATCCAAGCAGAACTGGCCGAAAGAAAAACTGTAGGGTTGGGGTTAAACATCGTTTTCTCCGAAACCACAAGGCTAGAGCGTAGACATTTTGCATGTATCATCATCTAGTGGACTTTTATCAAGTTTGCTCAAATGGTGACCCCGGGGTCCAACAGTTTTACATAGAGTTATAGAAGAAAAACACTTAAAAATCTTTTTCTCCGAAACCACATGGGCTAGAGCTTGGATATTTCTCATGTATCATCGTCTAGTGGACCTCTACCAATTTTTTTTTATTTTTATTAGGACTTTCCACATTCCAGCGGAAAGACCTATTGTTTTTGTTCTGTTTATTCTTATTCCGTCTTCTTCTTCCACCATCCACTTTTCATAGAAATATTTGTCACAGAGTGTTCAAATTTTACCCAACGGTATATCTCATTCCGGAATAGTGCACTGCAAATTTTGACGTTGTGACGTATTCCAAGATGGCCGCCAATGGCATTAACGGGAAAATCTTGTAATCACTATCTCATCTATCTATTATCAGATTTGAACAAAACTTTCACAGATTGTACAAGTCAGGATCTAGTTGTGCAAGAATGTCAAAACGTTTCTCGACATGACGTCACAATATTATTAAAAAAATATTTTTTTGGCGGATTTCATTTGTTATGGTATTTTACTGAAATATTATTCAGTGTCATTGTCTCAGTCAACGCTGACAATTTAGCGTCATGACGTCATCCAAGATGGGCGCCAGTGACGTCATTAAAGAAATATTGTAATCACTATATCTCCACCATTTATGATCGGATTTTGATAGAAGTTTCACGGGTTGTAGAGATCGAAGTCTAGTTGTACAATAATGTCGAATGTTGTCATGTCGTCATCAAAGATGGCCGCCACTGACGTCGTAATGCAAATCTTGTTTTGGCTATATCTTCTCTATTTATTATCGGATTTGAATAAAACTTTCACAGATTGTGGAGTTTAGGGTATGGTTGTGCCAGAACGTCATACGCTATATTGTTTAAGCAAAACTCTATGACCTGATTATAACTTCTGGACTGCTAGTGTTTGGTTAGAACTACTGGGTTGTACTTTCCATTACTTATTAACTAATTAACCTGTCCAGAACGTCTGGGCTGCTATTGATTGGCCAAAACTAATGGGCTGTGCTGTGCTGTCGACCTCTGTGAACTTACTTAACTGTCCACAACTTCTGAGCTGCTAGTGGTTGGCCAAAACTACTGGGTTGTGCTTTCCATTTCTTGTGACCTTACTTAACTGTCCACAACTTCTAGGCTGCTAGTGGTTGGTCAAAACTACCGGGTTGTGCTGTCCATTTCTTGTGAGCTTACTTAACTGTCCACAACTTCTGGGCTGCTAGTGGTTGGCCAAAACTACTGGGTTGTGTTTTCCATTTCTTGTGACCTTATTTAACTGTCCACAACTGCTCGGCTGCTAGTGGTTGGCCAAAACTACTGGGTTGTGCTTTCCATTTCTTGTGACCTTACTTATCTGTCCACAACTTCTGGGCTGCTAGTGGTTGGCCAAAACTACTGGGTTGTGTTGTCCATTTCTTGTGAGCTTACTTAACTGTCCACAACTTCTGGGCTGCTAGTGACTGGCCAAAACTACTGGGTTGTGCTTTCCATTTCTTGTGACCTTACTTAACTGTCTACAACTTCTGGGCTGCTATAGGTTGGCCAGAACTACTGGGTTGTGCTGTCCATTTCTTGTGAGCTTACTTAACTGTCCACAACTTCTGGGCTGCTAGTGGTTGGCCAAAACTACTGGGTTGTGCTTTCCATTTTTTGTGACCTTACTTAGCTGTCCACAACTTCTGGGCTGCTATAGGTTGGCAAAAACTACTGGGTTGTGCTGTCCATTTCTTGTGAGCTTAATTTTCCACAATTCTGTGCTGCTAGTGGTTGGCCAAAACTACTGGGTTGTTGTCTCAATTAGTTCATTTTAAATAATTCTTCATATTTTGTTCAAAAAAGTCTCATAATAATTGTAATTTCCAAATATTTTGGTTAAGCTTACAGAACACTAAGTATGCAAAACATATAAACGTCTTAAAGGTTGTATACCCAGATTTTTCGGGCTTTGTTTTAAAAAACAATAATACTTGTTACTAGTTGAAAGGCCTTGTTAAATAATGCATTGAATTCTTTAGCAAATATCTTAAGCTAACATGACATTTGTACTTGTAAAAAAAAAACTCATGTCAATTTACATTTCTGTTATCGTTTTGTCTTTAATCTTTCTTAGAAAAAAGTTTATTTAAATAACTTGAGGTTATTGTGTTTTTTAATGTGAAAGCTTGCACTAAATATAGTATAAATAATTTTAGAGCCACACGAGAGGTGCTTGAGCGTAAGTAGATCGCAAAAGTCTTACTCCATCAGGACCATGTACGAGTTGGAGAATTCAGAAAAAAAAACCTGGATGATATACAATTAAGTGGTAAGTAGTGGTAATAATTGTTATCAAAGTAAAGCAACAATAAGGGTCCCGTTTACAAAAAGTAAACTTGAATATCTTAATAGTTATGCATATTTATTTCATAAAACTACACTCAAGTGATATGAACACGCAACACGGGAATTTCCGCTATATATTGTATGTACAATATGCTGCTTTTAATCGAATGGTACATGGCTACGTAAGACCTTTCCTTTTGGAAAAAAATACTAAAACAACAAATAATAGAGCAAATAGTATTCCTTCAATGTTTCATTATTCACAGAGTACGCGTTTGGCTCAATCATGTGAGCAAACTTAGGATGCAACATTTTGCAAACTATTTACGTTAAATACAGTACTGAACTAGCTCAATTTTTCAAAGAGCTACTTCAACATTTATGAAGTTCTTGTTACAAAGTGTAGTGTGATTAATACGTCTACAACATCACAGTTGTGTCCTTTCTCTAGTTAACTGCAACTTTCTTTTTAAAAAACATCTTGGGATTTCTTTGGAATATTATGTGCAATTAAGTGTGCAGTATATACAATATATAGCGGAAATTCCCGTGTTGCGTTTTCATATCACTTGAGTGTAGTTCAGTTGCCAATTTGATGGCAATGAACCGTCAAAACATTTTCTGTTATTCAAACTTGCTATTGTAAACATTGCCTGCCAGGCAGTTTCAGTTTGTAAATAACACAATAACAATTAATATTGTTAATTATATGCTTTCAATCTACTCACAAACATCAGAAACCACCTTGGCCCAGTGGTAGAGAGGTGGACTGTAATACCAAAGGTTCTGGGATCAAATCCGGTTATAGGAATATGTTTTTTCTTTATAAGATCACCTGAGCAGATCACCTGAGCTCAGTGTGATCTATTGGGATTAGTCTTCGTCCGTCGTCGCCGTTAACCTTTGCTTCAAACGACTTCTCCTCAGAAACCGCTTGACCAATTTTGACCAAACTTCATATGTATTATTCTTAGATGAATGCATTTGAGATTTGTTAAAATTAGGTCAGCGCAACATCCAAAATGGCCACCATTACCATATATAGTCGAAACCTTAAAATATTCTTCTCAAGAACCGCTGGACAGATTTCGACAGTTTTTTTCTTTTAAAAGGATCGCCAACGCCTAGACTATCAAGTTTATTCAAATGAAGTCCCCGGGGTTAAAAATGACTGTTCCCTGGGATCCAACGTTTGTATATTGAGATTTTGCATGCTTTTCATCGACTTATATAGGAAAGAATCTTCTCTGAAACCACAAGGCACAGAGCTTTCATGTATTTCATGTAGCATCAGCTTTATTGTCCTCTAATTAGTTTGTTCAAATGGTGACCTTGGGGTCTAATTTAGCCCTGACCCAGGGGTCACAGTTTTACATAGACTTATATAGGAAAGAAATTTAAAAAATCTTTTTCTCTGAAACTACAAGAGCCAGAAGTATAATATTTTGCATTTACTATAAGATTATGGTCCTTTGCCAAGTTTGTTCAAATGATGACCCTAGGTCACATTTGGCACTGCCTCAGGGGTCACATGTTTTACATAGACATGTATACGGAACAACTTAAAAAATCTTCTTCTCTGAAACCACAAGGCACACATCTCTCATATATTACATGTAGCCATGGGGTCATATTTGGCCCTGCCCCAGGTGTTACATTCTATCTTTACCAAACTTTGTCCGTGTCTTTATATCAATGTTGTTAACACAACAGAGGACACATTTCATGAACAATCTTAACCAAACTTGCACAGATTCTATATGACCATAAGATTTCGAAGAAGTTCGATAATGGGCCAATACTCAGGTGATCGATTTAGGGCCATATTGGCCCTCTTGTTAGATATTGTTGTGTCTTTGAAATGTTTTTTCAAACCTGTTTTGTAAGAAATTTATATTATTGTGTTTAAAAAAATATTTAAAAATGATGAAACATTAAATTTTGTATAAAGTAAGTTTAACTTAGTATTTTTGTTAGTTTTCAGAAGCTTATGTGACCTTTAAAATAGAATGCATGCTAGCTTATCCTCAAAAACAAAAACAAAGGAGCGTTGCACCCGCAGTCTATGCTCTTGTTAAATTGAGGCTGATTACATTAAAATTAACCATGTTGCAGATATTGTGTTCTCGGAAACCAGAAATAGCACCAGTGGGGAAAGTGGTGACCGTGACCTGGAATCAGTTGATCTCGTGAGGGATATGCAGAATAGTGATCCAGAACGTGAGGCTGGTGATCCTGGAATCTGGAATACGCTCTTGAAGAAGCAGAAACTTCTATAAAGAGCAGGCAGATAATGACAATATAGGCATTGTACGCAGAAAAAAGCCAAAGAAGCCTGCAGTTCACAAGAATGTTTCATGGACTGAAGAAGAAGAAATTAAAACTATTTTTAAGAAGTTTTTTGAAGGAAATGCAGGTCTAAACCAGATTTTTGTTTGAAGGCATTGAAAGAAAGCGAACAGAATGTAGGAGTTATTCACAGAAGAAAAAAGGACGTGTTGAAAAAAAGTGTTTAGAATGATTGATAAGCTACAGTAAACAGTGTGTCTGAGGCAAAGTGCTTTATAACAGTTAGCACACACTTATGCATATACATTATAGAGCCTTCATTCCTCAAAAGTCATTGGTACTTGGTCTATTAAAACACCTTCAGTGATAGTTTCTGGTTCTTTAATGTCTTGCATATAAAGGTTCTTTCTGGTAAATATAACATAAATTCTTAGTTCAGAATTAAAACCACTTATATTGACCATTTGGTGACTTTAAAATGATATATATGCTCGACGTTTTACGTCTCCCCCACTTTGTGCTGTCTGTCGTCTGTCACAAACTTTGTCCGGACTAGTTCTCCTGAACCACTTGCCGGATTTTAACGAAACTTGGCAGGAATGATCGGTACCATGCCTAGTTGCACATATCGTCACCATGTTCCGCTTCAATATGTTTTATGGAGTTGTGGCCCTTGAAATGTTTTGATACCGAAACTTTGTCCGGACTAGTTTTCCTGAACCCCTGTCCAGATTTCATCAAAACTTGGAAATGATAATCAGTATCAAGCCTTATTGCGCATGTCGTCGCCGTGTTCCGGTTAAATCAGTTTTGGCAGAATTATGGCCATTTAAAAGTTTTAATACACACACGTTTTCTCCGACTAGTTCTCCTGGATTTTAACAAAACTGTAACAAACCTAGTTGCGCATATACTTGCTGTGTTTTGATTGAATGATTTTTGGCAGAGCTATGTCCCTTTAAAGTTTTTAATGCTGTGTTTTGGTTGAATGACTTTTGGCAGGGTTATGGCGCTTTAAAGGTTTTAATACATAAACAGTCCGGACTGCCCACTAGTTTTCCTGATCCCCTCACCAGATTTCAATGAAACTTGGCAAGGATGATCTGTACCAAGAAGGCTTAAAATATCGGACAGGGAAAGCAGCATTCAAGGACGACAGTCAACCACAAAACACAAAAACAAACACGCAAACAGACAAACGAAAAGGCAAAAGTAATAAAAAATGCAAACGACATCAAGCCTAGTTGTGCATATCTTCGCCGCGTTAAATATTTTTTGGCAGAGTTATGGCCCTTTAAAGGTTTTAATACACAAAATTTGTCCGGACTCGTTCTCCTGAACCCCTAGCTGATTTTGATGACACTTGGTAAGGATGTTCAGTTCAGTTCAGTACCAAGCCTAATTGCGCATATTATCTTTGTTTTATGTGAATGATTTTGTTGTGGATGTATGGCCTTTTCCCCAGTGGGGGAGACATATCTGTTTTTACTAAAAACTACATCTAGTTACTTTCCAGTTTGTATACATTGTTTCACATTTATCTTTGTTTTGGGAGTTATATTTGAAGACCATTAAAATAATCACTTTCATGTGCTTCATTTATTTTGTTTATCTAGAAGATTTGTAAGATATTGTTACTGTATTTTTGTCATGATACTGCTGACCGCCCATTACTGTTAGGACTATTCCAGAATTTACTGTATGTGAGGGTTTGAAGCTCTCCATATTTAATTTGACGGGTGGTTTGGGTCAGGAAAATCAAAAATGATAATTTAAGAGGAATATCAAAACATCATTAATTTAAAATGAGGGGGTGGGGATGGGGGTGGGGGGGGGGTGCGGGGCACAAAAAAGTGCACCCACCCCCATAGAGTTCAGTCTGGAATTGCACTTGGTATACATTGTTTCCATTTGGGTTTTTTGTTGTTTTTTTAGCAGTACTGGACTTGTACTGCCCAGAAAGGCATGTCATCTGGTGTCATAAACATTTGTTTTAAACAACATCTCTGAAAACCATGGCCCAACATTCATGAAACTTCCACTCATCCCAATTTTTTATTTATTTTTTAACTATTTTTGTTTGGTTTGTTTTTATATCAGTTTTTCCAATCCGGCCCCACCCCCTACATTTTTTTGTTTTACATATTTCTGTTTTATCTATTTCTGGGTTGTTTGTTTTTATATCTGACTGTATATCGTGTATAATTGTTTGTTATCTGAAAATTGTTCTCCGACAGCTCTTGTTCCACTTGAGAAAGTTTCCCTGCCATTAGGTCATAAATATGCATTTCTCTGATAGATAGATTTGAAACTTAACTTCACTGTTAACCAATATTATCTGACATGGTATGAAAAGAATAATGTCTGTATTATACTGCATCAAAACTATGGCCCTTTTTGGACGTAAAGACTTGGTAAATTTGCTAGCCTTAAGCAGCATGTCTAGTTTTGGTTCATGTCTGTTTAAAAACAATAAAATTTATTAGCAAAATATGTGTGTTTTTATTTGTATATGGTTTGATGCTGATCATTTCTACTAAAATGAGTCATAGATTGTGGTCCCCGTGTGGTTGCCGGGGTAGAATACAACCACTGCAAATCCCGCTAGAGGCAGAGGGGTAGAAACTCTCCCCCCCCACACCTTCATGTTCATTTTGTCATTTTTTTTATCATGCTCATTCAAGGTCTTCTTCATGACACCGCATATATGCAAATGTGGAAACGTGGCTCCATCGTAAATGGAATGTCTACAATAGAATTTGCAGCAACTCTGCGGTTCTGCAGGTTAGAAGGTTCTAGGACCGCTCTCCATATTTGATCTAGATGTAAATCGAGGATGAGCCTGGCATGTTCATCCCTATTTGGCGCCATATAACCTTTCTTGTGTTGGTGCGCCGTAAAACCCCAATTCAATTCAATTCATTGATGGTGGCGTCGAGTGAACTGGCTGTTTACAAAACGAATAACTGGCAGTTTAATCAGAATTGCATTGAATTGGGTTTTAAGACGCACCAACACATAAAAGGTTATATGGCGCCTAACAGGAATGAACATGACAGGCTCATCCGCCATTCACTTCACATCGAGATAAAATATGGAGAATGGGCCAGAACCTTTTCTCCTGCAGAGTTGCTGCAAATTCTATTGTAGACACTCCATTTACGCTGGAGCCACGTTTATTGTTTTTCTGCCACTGCTCTAGTGATTTGAGCGAGATGGCACCTGAAACAACAGGGGTCATGATGAAGACCTTTAATGAACAGGAAAAAAAGAAGATAAAATGAACATGAATTTAGGGGGAGATCTACTCCTCTAACGGGATCTGAAGTGGCTCTATTCTTTGCCCAAGAACCACATGGGGCGCAGTTTTAATCAAATTGATTGATTGTTCATTTTTAGCTCGACTTTTCGAAGAAAAGGCAAGCTGTTGTACTTGTCCCGGTGTCGGCATCGGTTAACCTTTTACGGTAATCTCATATCTCTCAAACCGCTTGACAGATTGTAAGGAAACTTCATACATGTATTCAGTATGAAAGACAAGATATGTACAGGATTCGTAACTTGTAACTCATTTAATTTTACAAAGTTATGTCCTTTTTTGGACTTAGGTTATATGTTTAGTTTATGAATGGCCCCCGAAAGTCGAGCGTCGCTGTTCTCAAACAGCTCGTGTTAGTGAAGTTATAGTAAGGAATGCACTGACTATAGAAAAAAGCTCTTTTTAAATGTAATTACATAATGACTTTCAATTTGAATTGCTTGTCAAAACTATTGATTATTAGGCAGCAGTGGAATACTTTATATTTGAAATTCAAATTAAAAGCTTGTTTTGATGGTCAATGGTTATATTAAGAATTCTTCAGTTTATGAATCGACTTGCTTTATTTTGACTTGATTAATGAAGAAATTGTAGTCCAGTGGTAAATGGAGATTAAGTATGTAGTGAAGCATTCTATGGGTTACCGAGGGGACTCAAAGCTTAGCATCCAAAAGATGTGTAACTATATAATAAAGTGGATGCAAAAGCTTTCGAAATATTTTGTGTACACGGCTGTTCTCTTAACCAAGAACAATAAATGCTACAAAAACAGGACACGTTTCCTTCTGTACACTAATTTTTGTCTTCTGGGTAGAAATAGTATTTTTGGGTAGGGTTGTTACCCAAATATGTACTTTGTCACTAATCTGTTAAATGTAATGATTTCTGAAAACCTAAAATACTGTTTTAGAGATAAGCCTAATGTAATGATGCATAACCATTTTATACTTGCCATGTGAACCTCATGCAACCCACATAAATTTAATGGTTGCACACAACCCACACTTACGGACATGTGCATGCTCGTTATAGTACCAACTATACATGTTGCAACTCAGAAGTAAAAATCCACACAAGTACCTCTCCATGAGTACGTCCGTGCCGCTAAAAAATGGAGCAGAGGGCCATTTTAGTAGCCTGTCCAGAAGGAAAGAGTCATTTTCCAACAAGGGGCCTGGCCCTTTGTTTTTTGTGCTCAAATGATAGCAAAGAGCTAGAAGATCATAATCCAAACAGTTTTAAAACAGGTTCCTCTATAGCCTGTCCAAGTTTGTTAGACACAATTTGTCCACATACTTGGACAAAAATAGAGGGCCTTTTTCCTTCATTTATGGCCCTTTATTTTTTAAAGCTTGGCCCTTTATTTGTATGGCCCCTTTAAACATGGCCCTTTAAACATGGCCCTTTGCAAGGTAGCTCCTTGCTCTATAATCTATTCCGTTTGACCGTCCGTCTGTCCGTCCGTAAACCTTTTTTTGTAGCGACTACTCCTCTGAAACTACTTGACAGATTTTCATGAAACTTTAGAGAAATGATGCCCATGAAGTCTAGTTGATTCTTGCAAACATTCGTGTTGATGTGATATCCAAGATGGCCGCCACGGCTAAAAATAGATTTTTAAAAAACAAGTTTGCAGCGACTACTTCTTGAAAACTATAATTGATATTGATATGGGACTTTTCTAAAATGATCAGCATGACATGATGTTGATCCTTGTCGAAAATAGTTTTGATTCGACGTTAAACATGGCTGCCAGCAGCCATCTTTGTTTACATAGAGTTATATAGTAAAACCTTGTAGCGACTTCTCCTCTGAAACTACATTACAGATTTTGATGAAACTTCACAGGAATGTTGCTCTTGATGTCTAATTGATCCTAGAAACATTTCAGGACGGACGAAAATTCAAGATAGCCGCCACAGCTAAAAATAGATGTTTAAACAACATGTCTGTACTGACTATTTCTTGATATTAATATGGGACTTTTTCTAAAATGATCAGCATGACATGACGTTGGTCCATATTGGAAATTGTTTTGATTCAACATTAAACATGGCTGCCACGATAATCTTTGTTTTCATAGGGTTATATAGTAAAAACTTATAGCGACTATTCCTATGAAACTACTTGACAGATTTTCATGAAACTTCACAGGAATGCTGATCTAGCTATCATAAACCTATCAGTAGAGCTTCAAGGTCATTGACCTCTTGTTTGTATATAAGCGTCTACCTACTCAGACCCACATACACGCGATCGATATGACGACGACAATAACGCGGAAAGTACAGGCATTAGTTTAACCTGTTCTAAAATAGACTAATATGTAATACGATCAATATGACGACACGACAATAACACGAAAGTACAGGTATTAGTTTTACCTGTTCTAAATCTAGACCAAGATGTAAATAAAAATAAGTTCAATCGTGATTCCTTACATTTGAAGCTTTTCAAGAAAGTTTTACGACGATAATTTGACAGGTATTTCATTTCTAGCCTAATCGATCTCATTGCGTCACGAAAAGCGCACATGCTGATTAATTTCGCGTCACCGATCATTTTAGTGCATCAAAAATGTTAGTGCATAAAAAACGCAAGAAACTCGCTCTCGCGGAAACACTGCATCGGTGCAACAAATTAGTACCCTGGCATCACTCACTAATATTCATTAGTTGTTTTAATCCTATGCTTTTGATATGTCGTGTCGATAATATATTCATTCGTCCATCTCATAATAGTAAACGGTAACATTTGATTGAATAATTATGATGACGCGTCGATATTGTATTCACACGTCCATTCCAGATGATTGGATGCTCGAGGCATCAGGCAGAAAATATGTCTCATCTGACGGAGTTGCCGATTAGTTTAAAGCTTAGCTGTTTACTAATTCACTGACAGAATCCAAGATAAACGTTCTCTTGATATTATAATTACCGGTATTCATTGTGTAAATAATCCCATCGTTGATGCAAAATAATTACAGCGACGTATTATTCTTGTGACTGGTTACCGACTTCAATCAAAATATTTCATTCGTCATCTTGTAGTGGAACATGTTCCGCTTCTTAATCGGGTAGTTAAATTTAAGGTTATGAGGAACATAGTTCACTTATGGTAGTTTCGTAAATCAAACACACAGTTTCACTAGTCTTGAACATCTACGTCGTTTGGTTTTCAATACAAACGTCTTGACTCCTTGTGCGGAAAACAACTGGAAAACTGAAACCACTTGATCGTAATTAATATTTATTAATTATATTTATTATATCAAACTTGACCTTCCACATTACTTTATCGAAAAAATGCATTGTATTTCTGTTGTTATGTCATTCCCGCTCTCGCTCGATATGACGTCAGTATCTTGTTTTGTCTGTGTTTATATGTGTCGGGCAATCGGAGAAATTCCTATTTTTCGGAAAACACGCCCGCCGACTCAAACTGCTTTACAATAAGGCTTCTTGACGTTTGTGCAGCAAAGTAAACAAACCTCTACTCGTTAGAGGCCAGTTTCCGTCCAAGCCCAGTTTCCGTCATTCTCATTTAAAAAACGTTTTTACACTGTAAATTACTTACGCGATGTCACTTATTGTCAGACGTTTATAACTGAAGATTGGAAACAGGAAAAACAACCAAAAAATAAATAAGCGGTACAAAAACGAAAGGGATTTCTCCGAAAAATGTGTTTACTTCCTTATATGGCGTTGGGGATGCGCGCGCATACTGCCGCATAATAAACTATTAAAAAAATAACACTGTAATGACGTCATATTTTTTATCACTCTTCAGTGGACGCAGTTAAAATATACTGTGATTATATAGTTTAACCAAAGAGAAGCAACTCGTACAACCTGTATCTGTTTGATGTACACAGAGTTACTGTAAATTGTCTTCATTGAACATTTTACATTGACGTTACAAGGCGCATTGTTATAACGATCTATGTGACCGATCACAGGCAGACGGCGCGTACCCTACCCCGCCCACACCCTCTACTACCCCCCCCCCCCCTCTACTACCCACTCCCCCTCTCTACTACCCCCTTCCCACCTGTTTCTCTACTACCCCCCTTAAATATGTTTTCAATAAACTGTTCTACTTGGTTTTCAATGAAAAAAAAAAATAAAAAAAATACATACTCTCTATACCATATAAAGGTCTCTGACTCTTTAATAAAAACTGATAAAAACAGCTATAGACCTCGCTTAAAGCCTTGCTGTGCTTGTATTTTTGGTCACAGCATCGTCATTCCGATTCGAATCAATAGGGTACATATTATAACAAATAGCCACAACACTGATTTCTTCAATGTGTACTTTATATCGCATCAGCGAAACGTTAAAGACGTTTGAAAGTAGGTCGACTTCGATCTGACCTAAGCAATGCATTTTCTATGTACATGGTACGGTAGTGGGAAATATCTATCTGCGACGACTCTCGCATAAATATGCAACGTGATCGTTGAAAGAAAACCGTTTAACAACACTCACCGGTACGAAGAACTTCCAGGAGTAATCACAGACGCTGCAATCGAGTTCTTTCGCAAACGGTTATTTGTTTATCGTTTCGATTCGCCATGTTGAATTAAATTACTGGTTTCCTTGTTAC
The DNA here is from genome assembly GCA_037043455.1 of Cyrtodaria siliqua. Classification (NCBI taxonomy): domain Eukaryota; kingdom Metazoa; phylum Mollusca; class Bivalvia; order Adapedonta; family Hiatellidae; genus Cyrtodaria; species Cyrtodaria siliqua. The sequence continues at coordinate 250,493 of JAWPHD010001841.1, read as the reverse complement.
CTTTATACTTACGATATGAAGCTGGGTACAAGGCGACCGGAAATGAGACTGGACCAATCCGGGTGACTTATTTTCAACATGGCGAATCGAAACGATAAACAAATAACCGTTTGCGAAAGAACTCGATTGCAGCGTCTGTGATTACTCCTGGAAGTTCTTCGTACCGGTGAGTGTTGTTAAACGGTTTTCTTTCAACGATCACGTTGCATATTTATGCGAGAGTCGTCGCAGATAGATATTTCCCACTACCGTACCATGTACATAGAAAATGCATTGCTTAGGTCAGATCGAAGTCGACCTACTTTCAAACGTCTTTAACGTTTCGCTGATGCGATATAAAGTACACATTGAAGAAATCATTGTTGTGGCTATTTGTTATAATATGTACCCTATTGATTCGAATCGGAATGACGATGCTGGGACCAAAGATACAAGCACAGCAAGGCTTTAAGCGAGGTCTATAGCTGTTTTTATCAGTTTTTATTAAAGAGTCGGAGACCTTTATATGGTATAGAGAGTATGTTTTTTTTTTGTTTTTTTTTTCATTGAAAACCAAGTAGAACAGTTTATTGAAAACATATTTAAGGGGGGGGGGGGGTAGTAGAGAAACAGGTGGGAAGGGGGTAGTAGAGAGGGGGAGGGGGTAGTAGAGGGGGAGGGGGTAGTAGAGGGGGTAGGGTGTGGGCGGGGTAGGGTACGCGCCGTCTGCCTGTGTGACCGATGGAACAATGCAAACATACCATTTTTACAATGAAATTGTTGAATAGACTTGCAAGCAAGTTTCTAATTCATAAACGTTTACTGTATCTTGACCTAGTTGAATATATCACTCGATAAAATACATGACGGAAACTGGGCTTGTAAACAAACTGATTTCTCAGTTTTAGTCTATTTATAAAAAGGTCACGTGCCACTTCGATAATTTATATAAAACAAAATTCTTTGGTTTAAAATTTCCCGGAAGAGGTAACCTAATAAAAAATAGAGCAAAAATTGTCAGGATACATAGATTTGTCTGAAAAATAAGTTTATGTTTACATAAGTGACGGAAAGTGGCCCCCGACGAGTAGATGATCTAGACAACAGTTTCACAAATGCAAACATTTTACGAAAAGCGTCGTTTATAAATAAGACTGTATGGGAGATTATGCGTATTTCATTGATAAAGTATGTGATTTCATGTATATGTGCATTTTTCCAAAATCAGTTTAAAAAAAGCAGCGATATTCGAGTCGCTATCCAGTGTCATTAGTTTTCGCCATTCCAAAAGAACTAAGTTCATGGTTATAAACTTTTGTCAGTGTTATATATCCTTACCAGTACTGCTTAAACAATCAAACGGAAGACCCAATGTATGCTACATGCTGTCTTTTTTCTACTTGAATTGTTTTGGACACTGATATCAGTAAAACGTGATGGAATGTCCAGATAGTGGGTGGGTTGGTGGGAGGAGAGGGGTAGAGTCTTCTATGTTACTGTGTTTTGTTTTTATTTACTTACCTTATATATTGGAAGCAATCGGCACAAACAAACAAATTTGTAGGAAAACAAATGGGACAAGGGAGTATTTGACCAACAGTTGGTTTAGCTAGGATTAGAAATGTAAGTAATATAGATATACCAATAAACCTTACATGCAAAACACGAAGTGAATTGGGACACCGACGAAGATACCTGGGTGATTGAATGAACTCTCATATGCGTCCAGTAATCGAGCTAATTATGTATTTATGTATTTTGTACAAACAACCTGAACATCCGCTGGCTTTGCTAACTGAATATTTTATGGAAATAAATCAACAAATGTAGTTTGCGTTTCCACAGAGTGCATTTAGATAAAGGGTTAATGTTTATATGATCTGATTCTTTGCCAGGAGATCAATTTCATAATTAATGTGTTCATCATTAATCATTATGCCATACATTGTGAGACCAAAGTTTGTTAAATTCATGCAGTAAGACTGAACATATTTAGAATTTTAACTAGAATGGCACATTTAATAGAAAAATAATAACTTTAATCTGTATATTATACCTCTGGCAGGCATATAAAACATTCAGACATTAGATATAGTATATTATTTGCACACAAATGCACTTGGCATTCCAGTAGGTCACAGTGGCCAAATATACGCGGTCCGTGTCCAATGCATAAGAAGAACACACTGATAAAGCTTCGTCTATATCTTGCTCAAAGAAGTTGAGATACAGGATTTATACCAACTATTGATATGATATACATTTATATTTCAGAGGAAGTAGATCTCATCGATGCAGTTGTGCTAGCATACCATGGTAAGTCCATACAGTGGACACACTGGCGAAATTTGGTACATATAAAAAATAAATGTTTAACTCACTCGTCATAAACAAGTAACAGTCGGAGAAAGTCCTATCCCCGCTTCTATATTTGATTTTGACCAATACTAGTGTGAAATGTAAGAAGTTTATATTTAATTTTCTTGAAAATGCGTTTGATGAAAGCCTCATAGAGTCTTTCGAAGTATCTCAAAAATCGGATCAATTTCAAACTTCCGTTTTTGTTCAGGCATTGGTTCTGAAAATCATAGCGTATCGAAGAAAGCAGAAGCACGCCGACTGACCAAGGCTAATACTTTATAGATATTTAGTGCATTTTGTATAGTATAATAAGTTCTGATAAAGAAATTTCTGATAGCAAATGTACGAGAGCTATCAGAAGCAGTTAAACAATATACATTTTCAAATCTCATACCTTTTGGAACAAATAAGCATTTTCTCTAAAGAATATTGAAACATGTAAATATCATATTAATTATCAGTGCAAGCATATCAATGTCAATTATTTATGAGCGCAAGCTATACATATCAAGATGTCCCATTCAAATGCAATTAATCGAAAATCCTGGTGTTTTCCCATTTGTAATATTGTATTTAAATGTAAACGTTACACGTTTTACTGATATCAGTTTTCAACAGTTATTATAAATACTTCATAATGCAGGCTATATGGTTACAGAAAGTTATTGCATTTATTGAAAGCTGTAATGTTGCACAGTATGTCCCGGTTTGTTTGTAACGGAAATTTGAATAATGAAATGAAACATGATCAAAACAAGATCGAACCTGATGTATAACAACTATTGCCACAGGCATTTGTTTTCAGTGTCGACGGAAATGATGAATATCCTTAGAAAATGAACTGAATGTCAGCTTTGTGTTGCTGAATTTAATAACATAAACGATTTATATATAACAGGCTACGGGAGCCTGTACGACGGAAACCGATAATTTGAGCAAATATGGCGGCGACATTCAAATATTCTTCATCGGTACATGTCCATATTTTATTTATTAAAACGGGATAATTAATGCAACATTGCAAAGCTGCAAACAACCGAAATAAAATAGGAATATTGTGTAACAGTGTATAGATCATATCTTGAAAACATAAAACAACGCTTGTACATTTGTGTACTTGTTCAGTATGGGATTGCTCACTAGGAAGTTACATTTTAAAGAATATTTGCCTCTTCAAACATCACTCATAAAAATTCAGCAATTCATTTGCAGTTAGGAATAGATTCAATTGAACGTTTTAACTCTTTATTACCGTGCTAGTCGAACTACAAAGAAATATAAAAATATCGGACAGGGAAAGTAGCATTCAAGGAGGACACAAAACACAGAAACAAACATGCAAACAGTCAAACAAGAAGGCAAAAGTAATAATAAATGCAAACGACATCACAAACACAAAAGGGTTGACAATAGGGCTACCTCCTTGGAACGGTCAGTGGCAAAGTAGGCCACTGGGGGGTTAAACCGGTTCTAAGGTGCACCAAACCTCACACTTGCCCTACTGTCATCCCATTAAAACAGGACAGTGTAAATAAAGAAATCCCCGCCATGATCTAATCTCTAACCAACAAGGCAGCCTCAATAGGGAATATAAGTAAAACACAAATATGCTCGTGTAAATATAATACAAAAAAAACAATAGCCTAGAAAGCCACAATGAAGGTACTCAATGACTTGGCAGAAGCCAGAGCAACAAGAGAATAAACCATTACGGGACCAACAAGAAAGATCATAGACAAACATCAAACGCCACCGTCCCATTGGATTTTAGGTAGGCGTCATCTTAGGGTGAACATCCTGTACGGTCATCGTACAATTAAAGAGGAAATCATAGTGGCGAACTGTAAAAGGGTCCACCACCAAGCATGCAGTACGTTGCAAAATGATAGGGTCATAACCTCTTTTGATAAACTTTTTAACAAGTTTAACAAAGATAATATGAAAGTGATCATGACCAAGAATCTTACAAAGTTTATAAATCACATCACCATAGAAGTCAGGTTGTGATAGTCCTTGTCGCAGAAGAGTCCTTAAATTACTTTTATATTTGGAAAGAAGATCAGGGTTACGATAATAAAATGTTGCAAAGGTTTTACGAAGTTTATGGTAACGGTAACCCTGATTGAGTAGCTTTTTAGTTATACAAAGATTACGAATATTAAAGTCCTCAACTCGAGTACAAGCTCTTGAAAAACGAATAAGTTGAGACACATACACCCCATAAGAAGTTGCTCGGGGAACATCCCCATCCAAGTGGGGATAATTAACAATGTCAAAATTAAAATCATCTCTCTTGTCACAGATTTTGCTAATTATTTCACCATTTTCAATCGAGAGATCTAAATCAAGAAAAAAGCGTTATTATCAGATATATTAGCTTTGTTAAGCTGAAGTATTTTAGGATAAATATTATTAACCATAGTTGGAAAGAAAGGGTTGTCAACGTTCAATATGTCATCCAGATACCGAGAGGTGTCATTAAAGGCTCGTTGGTATCCCTATGGGTACGAACTGTGCACCACCTGTGCACCATAGGGATAGCAATAATTTGTCTATAAACAATGGTTCCATACCTGACGAAAATATTATCTAATAGGAAGATGTGCCGTTAGTAAAAAAAGCTTTAATATGCCAAAAATACAGCACGAATTTGTAAGCCTCAAAATAGCATACGAAAACCGTTTTTTCACATTGCTTTTGCTACGGGTGTAGCGAGTGACATTTTAGAGCGGTTATAAAACAAGTAAACGAGAAACATTTTATGCCTGTGTATTGTGAGGTGGCGCGGTGGGGATGGTGGGGTGGGGTGGGTTCGCCCCTCCCCCCACCCCGACAAAAGGACACTCGGACCAGTATTATGGAACACACAAGGGCACAGCACATAGCGGATGTAGGATACTCGATCTTATAAAAATATCCCAATCGTAAATAATACAACGGTTGATGCAAATCAACCTGGAGCACACGCCGATCTTATTAAAATAACCCAGGCTTAACTAACACATTTTTCAGGACAAGACAACCTGGAATAGAAGGCGATCTTAAAGAAATAAACCAGTCTTAAATAACACAAATATTGGTACAAGTCAACCTGGAGCATACGACGATCTTATAGAAATAACCGAGTCTTAAATAACACAATGGTTGGTACAAATCAACCCAGTCTTAAAGAACGCAGTGGTTGGTATAAGTCAACTTGGAACATACGACAATCTTATAGAAATAACCCAGTCCTAAATAACACACCAGATAGCATGCATATGTTGGGCCAACGTGGGAAGATGATTGGTTGGTTGGCGTTGGCGTGTCAGTGTTGGCCCAATGTTGGACCACTTGAGTGCATATGCTCCCTTTATGGGGTAAAAAACATGATGCCATATTCATACATCTGTCCGATATTGGGTCACTATATCATGTTTTCGTGTATTTTAAGTCATTTTTCACAAGTACTTGCTTTCCCAGCTATCTTTCTAACGTTGGTTGACAACTGTGGCCCGACGTAGTATTGTCAAGCAGCTCCAACGATGTCACGACGGTTTCCAACAACATTAGGACATCGTTGACACAACGTTGGCTCATCGTTGGACTAACGTTGTACAACAACAACAACGTTGGGCCAACGTTGTATATCGACGAAATCACACTACTGATTTGTAATAATGGCGACTTTTAACGGCCGCCACACAGTACTGAACAAACGCTAGTGGGAATGTCAATAAATACTGAAAAGGGGATCCATTGGAAGCCACAAACACAAACAAGAGAAACGTGGCAGACTCGGTTTTATTGAATCTATTCATGCGTTGAATAAAGAAAATCCAGTAAACTCAGATGTCATTGTTCAATATTGTTTAAATGGTTTCCGATATCAATGCATTTATTATAGAAAAACAATTTCTGTAATTGAATTAACAAATTGTGTAACATTAGTACTAGCTTAATTAGTATATGTCAGTGCAATATATATACAATAATATCGAGACGCTAAAAAACCACTCAAAACTGTACAATGTTGTTCCCATGCACAATCCGACAATACTATTTTACTTATCTAAATGTATTGCTGGATTAATACAGGAAAAGTCGCATGCTTTTTAAATCACAAGAAATGAAGTTACAATAATTTTGGTTTCAGTTTTTGACTGGTAATTATTTTAAATAAGGATCATTAATGAAAACACATTGATTGCGTTTGAATATTGTAATGATGGTTACTATTCGAGAAAAGCCCATACGATTGTTCGGGATGACTCAAATTTCTGTAATACCCTACTCAACTTTTATAATCGGTGACTTTTCAAAAAATTATATATCTTTTAATAATTCATATTTTCAATTGAAATTTTAACTGGCATCGTTTAAAAAATATCGCTAGCGATTTATAAAACTTAATCTGCCTTGATTGGACTAAAACCTTGTTGATAAACTTAATAACATCTTTGTATGTGTTTCGGTGATTTCCAGTTTTTAGTATTCGTGTTATTTTCAAAGATCCTGGGTGACAGATTATAAAAGTTGAGTAGTGTATTGACTTTTTAAATACTGAGTTCTGCTCAACCCTGTACTAGAGGGCGTGAACGGTAGCAAGCACGTTTCACTACCTTCCATGAACATTCTCAATCAAAACGAGACTGCAATATTTTTTGTATTTATCGTGTTCGACGATTTCCAAATTTCTCTTTTCATACGTTTTATATATCACAGTAGCGTTGCCTGGGGAGTTAGGAGGCGGTAAAACGTCTTCCTTCCTTGCAATCGGAACTGTTATTAATTCCGATCTTCGGAGATCGCTGAGGCCTATATTTATAGATATCGGTGGTACAATCTCAAATACTTTTGTTTTCTTACTTGAATTTTAAATAGGTGGTTCCACGACTCCAGCCTTTAAAGGTTTTTAATATTGTTTAATCACCCTTTGGATGTGTTGCCTGCTCTTTAATTAAGTATTTTGATTGTTACCTGTGATACGCAAGCATGCTTCATAACCTCTGCTCCCAACTAAATGTCATTTTGTTTATTTCGCCCATTGTTTCCTAGTTTAGGGCAAAGCGTTTTATTAGAAACTTGGACTATACGCCGCTAGCCCTGGAATGAAGGTTTCATGTTCACCGGCATATGCATATCAATTTCGGGATGGCTCGAATTTCTGTACTATTGAATTTTTAATAAGCACGCAAGCACGTTTCACAACCTTTCATAAACAGTCAATTTGAGACTGCACTATCTTTTTTATCGTGTTCCATCAATATTTAAATTGTTTACCTGCGAAATTCGAAAGTCTTTCATTGAGATGTTATCGTTATTACTCTCAGGGGAATAAATAGTGACACAACGGAAACACGAGGTAGAAAAACGTCAATCTGTCTGTTTTCCATGAAAGTCAAATTAAAAACTAGTGTCAAATTCTCTGTACACTATTTATTTAAATTCACAGCGTTTGTTTAGTACTGTGTCGCGACTGTAAAAAGTCGCCCCAATTACAAATCAGTAGTGCTATTACTTACTGGTCCTTATTTAAAGGCATTTTCTGTAGTTTTTCATGCGACTTCTCTTCTAAAACTATTGGATGGATTTTCCTAAACATTTACAGGAATGTTGCTCTTAATGTCTAGTTGTATTTATTGTCTTTATTTATATAAATGCCTATTATTAGAAAAATACATAAAATAGGAAATATATAACATTTTGTAAAAATTCAAACAAAATTAATAAATTTAAGCATAATGGTAGGGTTCCAAAAACCAATATTAAATCTCAATTTGTATGGTGACCTATAATTTTAATTGCTTATATTGTCTTACTATATTTTCAAATAAGTGCCTAGGAAGTTTGAACAAATTCTGTTATTAGGAACATAACAAAATGAAAATATACCATTTCTATATAATTTCATACAAAACTTGGCCTTTTAGCGTAGGGATAGGGTTTCAAAAAAAAATAATTCTAAACAAGCATGGAGACCTAACATTTTTATTGCACATTTTGTTTTTATATACGTTAAACTATGTGCTTAGATAGTTTAAACAAATTCTATTATTGGAAACATACAAAAAAAAAGGAAATTGTATCATTATGGGCTAAGTTGTGCATAAATTGTGAGTAATGATCTCAACAGATTTTGTAAAAAAATATAGGTTTTACATAAAGATGCGCTTTAAATGTTATTATAATTAATGTTCTTTACTTTAACATCTTTATGTGAGGAAGCTATCCAGCTGGCTTGCGGAACGTCGGTGGTTCTACCCAGGTGCCCGCCCGTGCACGAAAATTGCCCGAATCTGACCAAAGTTTACAGTCACACAAAGCATAGTTTGTAAGCCATTCCGTCCGTCCGTCTGTCTGTCTGTATGTCGACATAACAGTGTCCGCTGTATAGTTCTTCCAAAAGAAGAGTATAAAAGGAGAATTTGGAAATCTCCGAAAACGATAAATATAAAAAATATTGCAGTCGTGGTTTGATTGAGTCATGAACGGTATTGAAAAGTGCTTGCTACCGTTCACAACCTCTATCCCCGAGTTGAGCATAACTCAATATCTAAAATGTCAATAGTACAGGAACTTGAGCCATCCTGAAGATGGTATGCATATGACGGTGAACATGGAACCTTTAATGATGTATTTTCATACCATTCCATGGCCAGCGGCGTATGTTCACAGTTTCTAAAAAACATATTTGCACTAAACGAGAAAACAATGAGTGAAATTACCGAAATGGACATTCCTGTTGTTTTAAAACAAAATTTACATTCCAAAATCATGTATGCATCATATTCCTACCGTGTTTATGTCTGTAATAGGTATAGTGTAATCATACAAGTAGATATTGTCATAATATTAGGGGAGTTCTAACTTTAATTTGTGGCTGCTACCAGTGCTACTCGTAAGGTACACCTAATAAACGATATTATGACCAGCAAAATTAACTAACACAGATCGAATTTCAAATACTAAGTGTTTCATTTCAGTTTATTAAAACCACAAATTTATTTCACATATTTAATATGTTGTCATTTTATTACGAGAAGTCGAAGAATCATCATTTATTGTTAAACAGCTCTATATTACAATATTCCTCTATATTACAAAGTCCCAAAAGTGTATATGACTCTAAACTCCAGCTATGTTTTGTTTAAAACTCGTTTTGACTTTTATTCGCATGTTTTTTGTCTAGGAATATTGCAATTTATTGTTTCAGATTGTTTAAGTCTTTAAATGATGACCTGGAGAGACATTTTTTAGTAACACTAGGCCTGTTTGTTGTTAAAATGTAGATACTTGTATTTGCAATGGTAATTCAGCATTATAATTTGCAAAAGTATAATTGTATAGGCGTGACAACACCAAATCCTTCCCCTTACTCCCTAAAATGGGATTTTCTGAGAAAACGTCCGAGAGAATTGTAAGCAAAGTATTCTGTCCAGTCATGGAAACTTAACTTTTAATTACAAAGCTAGTAATTGGGATGTTTATATATGCATGTAGTGCCTCCAAGTTAATGTATGATGCCCAAATGCACCAAATTGTCTTGTATGTCAGATTTTGGCATGAAAATCAGCATATTTTGCATGTATAGAGCGCTTTTGGGAACTAAACCTCTTGATTTTTTCATATTTATTGGCTGTTTTAAGCTTTTTATCCATTAGACCGAGTATATATGCCCAATGTCATTTTATGTAACAGTTAAAGAAAGGTAAAACTGTGAAAATTGTTACATGTTTTTTTCACTGGCGTCCTCTCTGTTCATTTTTGAAACGCCCATATTTTGATCGATACTAAGCCGATTCGCCAAAATGTAAGATTTTTTTATGCGTTATATTACAGGCTTTCCCAGAATAGTGACTTTTAACATTCACGCACAATTAAGGAAGTAACTCACTATGGTATTCATACCTGGTGTAGTCGAAATGAGTTCCCAACTATATAATCCCTAACTTATTTTGTGATAAAAGGCATTTTTAGTATTTTTAAAAGGCCTGTTTTTCTGTCTGAAATGACTTTTTTGACTTGTTTTTGAGAGCTAAGAACGATTTGTATGGTTGTAAGAACAATTTAAGATTTGAACCCAAATGGGACGCTTCCAGCGAAAGAAATACTTGTTTTTAACATACTACTGTATAAATAGGTTGAGGTCTAATACAATGATTTACAAAAAGGAATTACCAGTTATTACGGAATGTATAGTAGTAGTACTCAGAATTTTGAATACTATACATATTCGCAAATATTGCCTCCCTATAGCAATATTTATTTATTGTAAATCCAAATGGGCCCCTTTTGCGGGCATTCTCTTCCAATATCAGAACATATTAATCATATCTTAATAATCATTTGTATATTTTTTTCTAGATTTATTTTCATTACAATCGTTGTTTAGATGATTTTCTTGTAAATGTTACTTGTCTTTGTACTCCTGAAGGAGGTGTAAAGCCGAAAGCGCTCGAGTCTATATGTTAGCTAGTATACACGCTAGCTAAGAGTTATTTTATTTTATTTTGTTGATAGCACTGTAAATGATAATTTTCCACATTGTATTTTAACAAATTAGTCTATCATTTAGTATCCTTTCTGGATCCAGTGTTTGTGAAAGGTGTTCTGTTCAATGTATGATTTTCTATATATATATATAATTTGTGAGAGAATTAAATTCAGAATAACGAACTTTCTGTAACGTGGGATCTACAAACATTATATATTATATATGGAGAACATTTTGTACAAACTACTTACATGTACCAGCGGATTCGAACCCGCACCTAGGACACCAACTTCGACATAGCGCCTCGCACAATAGTTACAAATACGGCCGTAAATATCACTTATCGAAAATGTGACATATACGTTTGACTTTTGCATTACTTTTTCGTACGAACGTATTTTTCACAGCCAGCTGACAGATACAGTTTATCGCTTATATCATACAATTGGTATGTTAAAAGTCTAGCGGCCACACTTGACCAACCTTGGACAAAACATATACGACCAAAAGATCTCGGCCAAGTTCGATTATGGGCCAGATCGTACAAGTATGACCAGAGTTATGGCCCATGATTTAGCAAAAATGCCATATTCTACCTTGTTAACACACTACAGTATAGTCAATTATTGACCAATCTGAATGTCGGCTCCATAACTTTCGCACAATTATTCCTCATATAAAACAATGGTGCGCAGCGCGCAACGGCTGGGCGGCTATATTCATGGTCAATGTCGCTGGGCGCTTAGAGGTCATAGAGTTTGTATGGACATTCGTGTCCGCTCTGTATATTCCACATACATAGACCGATGTTCAAATTACTCATGACACATTTATTCCTCATAACACAAGCGTGCAACCGCCAGGCGGCTACCTTCAATGTCAAGGTCGCACTAAAGCAGGAGCACCCATACATGTACATGTGACGTTTTCGTCTAAACAATCATTTATTGCCTTTTTTTTCGTGCTGTTTTAACATGTGAAAAATACGTTTTTGCTCTACTAGGGGTAGAGATGCCAAACGTAAATTTCACAAATTTGTGACACATTCGTGCGATTTTTGTGAAATATCCGCAAGTATTCTTCACATGTGTGAAGAATTCGCACGAATTCCTCACACGTGTGAAGAATTCGTTTCTGTGAATTTTACGGTTCAACAGTGCTATGTACCTCCCGCCATCCGTAACAATCGATACTTTCTCACTTACAAGTTCAGCTCCCAGAATGGTGATCTCAGTAAAAAAAAACACGCTGACCAATATGTTATTCCTGCACTTTGATAAAATATGAAACCTCAACCTCTGCATAAAAACCTCATATACAATTCAATATAATAATATTATACAATTATTGCCTTTTGATGAGGTCGATACATGGTTTTATCGACCTGAGAGAAGGCATATTGACCGAGGAGGTAGTCCTTTACCCGAGAAAAGGCATATTGACCGAGGACGTAGTCGTAGTCCTCGGTCAATATGCTTTTTCTCGGGTCGATAAAACCATGTATAGACCGAATTCAAAAGGCAACAATAGTTTTATTATAAAATCAAAAAATTAAAGAAATTTACCGCCGTAAATGTTGCCATTTAGTATTATCGGCTTCTCCATTTTCTATTATTTTCTTTTTTTCATCAGGTTGACATTTTGTTGATCCCGATGACGTCATTCTATTGTACATTCGTACCTATTCACGTTCGCTCGCGCATTTTGAGTCAATACGAAAAGTCAATATACATTTCTCAGGTCAATACGTCTTTTTAGCAGGAATACCAGCCTTGATCCAATAGAATTTCTTTCATTTTTTGATTTTATAATAAAATAAAACAACAATAAAACAATTATGTCTTTAACACAACAGTGATCGTGGATGGAGTGTTTACAATATAATTTGCAGCAACTCTGCAGTTCTACAGGTTAGAAGGTTCTAGGTCCATTCTGAATATTGTTATATGTATTTAAATGGAGAGGGGTCTGGAAAGTTCATTCTTGTTGGTGCGATATAATATGTTTGTGTTGGTGCGTCGTAAAACCCCAATTCAGCTCAATTAAACTCTAACGACACCCTATATTGGGTCTGAGACGATATATCAACCCGAGAATGTTAGCTTAAGGGCTGATATGGGTCGACGTCCTGATATAGAGTGTGATATGAAAATACCCATTTTTTATTCTATTTATCTTATACTTTCCTATAAATACGTTCCGTTTTATATATCACTCTAGATTAATGTTACCATAAATTACAGCTACATTCTGCGGGTGAAAAGAAAATGCCCAATGCTTGTATATAAATGCTGAATGCTTGTATATAAAAAAGATATCGTCGCGATTGAGAAGCAAACCACGGGTATCGCCGCGATACTCTCTTACTCGTGCAAAATCCAATCTAATCTGAATGAAAATAAACGTAAACAAATCGAAAAAGCATTCGGCTCTTTCCGACAAAAATGTTCGTTTTTCCGTAGTAAGGCGAATCTCATTTAGTTATAAGTAGACAAGAGTAATTCCAACCTGATATGAAGTTTTTCACCCTTTTTTTCCACCCGTAAGATGATATGACTAGCTACGCCTGTGTCGTATCGTATATTCAAATACAACGTATTTATAGATAAGTATGGGATAATGTATTATAAAGGCTCAATATGTATACGTCGCTATTACGCCACTGTATTTCCAATTTAAAAGTTAAAAGTACTTTACCAAAAGTATGATCATCAACGTTTAAAGTACACATTTCAAGTATGTATACGTCACTGATATAGTCAATGTAGTGCCATAACTAAATGTTTAACCTAAAACACTAACAAATGCAATATTGCACTACATTATTCGGAACACTACAGCATTTGGCGTTGTATACCATCCCGTCGCTTTACACTTCTGCATCCAGAGTCGTTGAACATCTACACCCAGCGTCTTCAAAACATCTCACTTCTTCACACGACTGCATGTGTGGGTAATCGCTTTGTCGACGACCTAGGTTGGACATTCCCGCATTTAACTCTCCACCATAGTTGTAATCGTGATTTTCATTACACGTAATTATGCTATAGTAGCTCCGCATATCCTATAACACCTCCGCATATAATATCGACAATGGTTGTAACAGTGCTGGTATACTATAGCACTCACCAGCTCCGCATCTAATATCGGCCATGGTTGTAACAGTGCTAGTATGCCATAGCAACCCCGCATATCAAATATTAATGCCCTGCTTCTTCGGTGACCTAGTGGTCATAAACGGCTAGTACAGTTCGTAAAGATAGATTATATAATATATATATATAGAATGCACATATATGTTTGATTGTGAATCCCACAGGTGCATGTTGTAGCTATATGCAAGTAATTCTTCACCACAGGTAGCCTTGAGGGTCATACCGTGGACTTTGATTACCTGGTTATATCGAATTCTTCACCACAGGATATTTTGAGAATATTCTATAGACTTGTTCAGCCATTCGTTAAAAACTAATAACTTCACCACCCAGACATTTTGAGAATTAAAAGGCGAACTTGCAGAATGTAACTGCATAGCACTTCAAGCTACAACATTGCTCCTTAAATATTTACACGAGCACGGGTCCGTCATCTGCACGACAGATACACAGGCATTACCTTTTTTAGTTATGTCATAGAAATCTTCAATCCAGAATAGTTTTAGTTGACATTTGACGTCCGAGCTACATCTCGAGAAACTGCGCTGGCGCCCGACGTTGGTGGATTGCGCTTTCTAGACGTCGACGTATCGACTCTTGGTTGTTGTTTTACATTTTATACATCGATCCGGATTTGATAAAAGTGAAAACAAAACCCCGTTATATCTCCTAGAAATACTCCCTTTAATTATTATAGACGGCCGCTTGCAATAAGCAAATTCCCAAACTGGAAATGTTTTAATCATAGCATCCCGTCTAATGAATTTCAGCAAGATGCCGTCTCAAAGTAGTCCAATGGAATTCATTCAAATTTCAAAAAAATAACATCGGAATAATTAATGTACTAAGTTACGTTGGTAATTTGAACAGCCATTTTTGTAAATTTTAAGTATTTTAAAAAGTTCATGGTCGGAGTAATGGTATCATTTGACCGATTTTCAAATAAATCCTACCAATGTTATTGTTTTGATACAGAAAAGCCTGATGAGTTTACCTCAGGTTTGCCATATGGTTCAGGTATAATTACTGTCGCAAGCTGGTGTGAATGCTGATTGTTATATTTATGCGGAAATGTCAGGTGGTCCCTTAGTATGTCGTGGCAACCAGATAAATGTCGTTCGACGTATTTACTCCGACAATTCCATTACTCAATCAACACGCAATAGAAGCTCCAACCAACATTTGCTCCGACATATCTATTACTCACTCCTCACACAATAGAAGCTTCAACCAACATTTGCTAAGACATATCTCACGCAATAGAAGCTCCAACCAACATGTGCTCCGACATATCTATTACTCAGTACTCACGTGTAAGAAGCTCAAACCAACAATCTCTCAAACATATCCCTTACTCCTTTCTTCACATATCAGAAGTCGATCTGACACGCACTCAGTAATACAAATTGAAGTAGAATAGAAAACAGTAACTCACACTACATATACGAGAGTTGTCCGAAAAGTTCGCGGACACATTAAATTGTTAAAGTTGTAGCAATTGTAATATACTACAAACTATATAGCCAAATTGTTCAATGTTTGATGTATCAGCTGTTCAAATTTTACAATCAAAGGTTTGCAAATAAGGAAGTTACAAAGTGTGTTGCATGTTCTATACTGAACGACCGGCGCAGGTATAATACACGTTCATGGCGTCAACTTTTACTCCTTCTCGAAATATTTTTCACAGGAGCGGAAACATATCTCTTGTCGTGATATAATAAGAAAATAAATACGTCTGCGAACCATTGTTTATCTATGTTTGATAATATTGCCATTGATTTTTTTTTAACTCTTGAAATCTCCGAATATTTTCCCTCGGAATTGTGCCTTTATGTTGTGTTAACACGCCTTAAAGCGTAACATTTGAAAGGATTTTAGAAGATTTACTTTGCGTTAAACGGAACATATAGGACCTGCGGCGAAAACCCCTGACAGTAGTTGCCATGACGATTGTTGCTATGTGGTAATATTTTATTATAAAAAGCATTTTTCATAAAATAAAACGTTATTCATCAACTAGTTTGATATATTGAAAACATAATTTCAATTTTGTACTTATCTACGAACTTTTCGGACAGCCCTCGTGCATCGATTTCAAAATAAACTCAAACAGACAATACATTTATGCTCCAATATATCTATTACTCAGGATACGCGTTGGTTTGAGTAGAAAAAATAAACTCGAAAATATCCATTACACAAATTACATGATGAAGAATCATAAACAGAAAAGCTATTGAACATAGCCATTACACATATTACATGACGAAGACGCATAAACAGAAACGCACTCAAACATAACCATTACACAGATTACACTAAATGATTTACAAACATTTATAAATTTAAATAAACTGTTTATGATTAATTAACAACAGAATTTAACTCTATTATTTTAAATTTAAATTTATAAATGTTTGTACTTTAATAATTATTATTATTATTATTATTATTATTATTATTATTATTATTATTATTTTGCATTGTTTTGCTTTTTTTATTTAAAGAGAAAAGAAAACGAAGGCTTCAATATCTGTTGAAATCACTTTTATCAGATGTTTATATAAAATATATTGAATATGAATGTTCAAGACAATTTTTGATGTTGTTGTTGTCACATAACAGATGTTATTCATTCAACTGCAATCGTTTTAGAGCAGATTAAATGAGTGTATATTATTAACGCATTTCCGACAGTATCAAGTTATTATATTCAGAATACATACAAAAGGCTAAACATTTATTTTACGGAAAGAAAACAAGACATATGATCGTTCTTGGGGACCGCTATTATGGATAAGTGAATTTGTCAAAGGTGTTCTAAAAGGGACACACGGCAATCTTGATTTTTTTAAAACTCTCGGCGTCCCGTTAGTTTTTCTCTTAACTTGCATTTGTTCAATCATTAATATTAATTGTTAGAATAGTTCAAAGCAAATTGTTTTTACATATTACTAACTTTTTATAATATTGCACCAATAATATATTAAAAACAAATTGTAAAATAGTGAAGAAAATGGAAATCTCAATGTTTTATTTAATTATATGCAAGCAGTTTTAAAGTCAAATTGACGCAGGATAACCAAATCGAGGAGCAAATACTAATGTTAATTATTAAATATTAACGGGGGATTCTTCCCGGGGGCTCATATGGTAGAGGGATATGAAAAAAAAAAAAAAAAAAATATGGTAGAGGGACTATAAACCATTAGAAAGAAAGAAATATTAATGTTTGAATAAAACTTAAGATTGCCATGTATCCCTTTAATACCTCTGTATGCCGCATTTTCCAGATGGTAAAAAGGTAGCACTGGAAATACTGAACTATATCGCGTTATAACGTATTGACGTGCTGTTTGTGAAATGTAATGCTTTGCTGGGTTGTCATATTCCAGATGGTTATTATTTTTTTTTTACATCTTTCTAATAGTTTATTATATATATCGCTAATACAATATTTAAACCTAAAACCTTTAAACCTAAAGAACCTAAAAAAAATCGCAAATTCTTAATTTATTATCTTTTTATTTGTTTATATACAAGCAGATGTTAAAGTTAAAATGATATTGGCTTAATAAATGGAGGTGATATATGTAATGCTTGATTACTGCTTCAAGATTTGCTTAATCGTGTTGTATTCAGACCAGTGCGACATTTGGTGTTTTAAGGAGGCTGGTGGCTTCCTGTGAGATTTAACGGTTGCCATACGAATGCAACCATCATAACGTATTTCAGTTTCATATTCGAACTGGACAGTTAAACGTCTAGTCTAGTTTCTGTTGTATTAATGATTACTATTAAATAATATGATGCTTTATGGTTTATAAAATCTGGTTTTGTGATCGAAAATCACCTTATATAAACCTGTTAGCAATAAAACTCCATTTAAATTAATATGTTTGATTTAGTAACGGAAGCCAATCGAGTCCTCAAGTTTTCCAAACCAATCATTTGCATAAAGAATAATTAAAGTGAGATAATATGCGGCTTAAGTTAATTCATATGCACGTTGCTGATGAAATTGAAGCACAGTAGTGTGAGATTTTATTTGGATTGACACCAATCACCCTTCCAGATAGCCTCCAGTTCCTTTAAACAGCGATATAGTTTTACGTTTACAATGTTCATTTATATTTACAAAAGTATGTTCATCACTTATAGCTCTAACAAAAATGATTGAGCAATCACGGTGATATTACTGGTGTCAAAAGTTAGTTTCTTGGTAGAAATATATTATGTTCGCAATGAGCTCAAAACACCTTCTGATTTTGCTATATTTAAAACACCCTCTCCCACACACCCTCCCACACCCATCCACGCCACACTACCCATACATACACCCCACACACACACACGAGAGAACAGAAATTTGCAGAGAAAAGTACACCTTCTAATTCCGACTGAAAACTCGAAGGATTAACAATAATATAAAAAATAAAAATGATCGCCCAACAAAATAATATAATGTAATCTGAAATTCGAGCCGAATAGTTCAGGGTGTGTGTTACGAGTGTGATGCGGTCTTCTTTTTATACCTTTTTTTAAAACATGTGTTCACATGGGATATCTGAGAAGGCTTTACTGATTAGTGTGATACAATTGTTTTAGGGTTAGTCAGATACATATGTATTGTTTTGACATGGCATGCTTTGTGCTTAGCGGATGATAAATGGCTCTTGTCATATACACTTCTCAAAACTGCTAACTACACCGCTCACGTTTTGGGTTATATATATCGATGGGTTGAATGTTTTTCAATAAAATAAAAAGGAAATACCAATTCAATCATTTTTACATCATTTCATTTTATTTTTTTCATGGGCAATGCTAGAACTAAACCACAATAAGCAATTACCAACGACCCATGTAAACACTAAAGTCACACTTTTATGAACAAGAAATGAAAAGTGTGACTTTAGTGTTTACATGGGTCGTTTGTAATTGCTTATTGTGGTTTAGTTCTAGCATTGCCCATGAAAAAAATAAAATGAAATGATGTAAAAATGATTGAATTGGTATTTCCTTTTTATTTTATTGAAAAACATTCAACCCATCGATATATATAACCCAAAACGTGAGCGGTGTAGTTAGCAGTTTTGAAAAGTGTATGTATTGATTTGACATGGCATGCTTTGTGCTTAGCGGATGATAAATGGCTCTTGTCATATATATGACCATGCTGTCTGGCAGACATTTTAGTTGAGCATGGATTTGCGAGCATCTAGTTTCTGCAAGATGATACGTACATTGATTGTTATAGAAATGTTTCATAGAAAAAACCAACAATATGTTGCATGTTTATCTCATGTCCCATGTCTCATATTACAATATACCAGAAAATACAGTAGGATGTGCATGAGTATTGCCTTAGTGGACGTCAGCTTAATGCATGAGTATTGCCTTAGTGGACGTCAGCTTAATGCAAAATAATGTAACAACTTTAAGATAATTATATTTAATTCAGCTCATGACCAATTCATATTTTAATTCATTTACTAGTAGTTCAAGTTCATATCTATATTTATCACATGAAACTGCTTGTATTCCGTATAATATACCCATTACGTATTTCCTTATATTAACCATGTGTAATACAAGGAGACCGAAATTTCAAAATTCAAAAATTCCATTGTTCCGTAGTTATACACTAAAGTCGTTACAAATTACTCCCTATGGTTCGTCTTTAGGATGAGCGTTAAGAGTCTGTAACTGTTTGTTCACACAGACGGGCATCAATTTACAGGGATATTCAGCCCTTTGCCCTAGCAAAACAAACTTATTTTGTCTCCTCTTTGGCCGAGAAAATTCCCTTAAAAAAACACTATTTGAGTATATACATGTATTACGTGATGACCCCTGTGCATGGTCTTTTTCCAGAAGATTCTGTTTAGGCATAATGTTTTAAATTAACACACCCTTGTAGGATGTGTATTTGGTAGTGTTATCAACATTTATTATATCTGTTATAACACATAATAATATATATACAAGTAAATAATGCACCGTTTATTAACATCACACAGGATGCACTATTATCAATCCGTGTTTTAACAACAGGAAATCAAAAACGTATTTTTACAATAAAATCGTATTAAATTATTAATCGTTTTCTTGTGTTGAAAATACAAAATAAAAAATATTTCTCAGATATACACATACTTAATATTATGTCATGTAAAATATATTATATTTATAATTAGAAGACCAAACTTGGTTCTACGAATATACAAACAAGTGTGTTTTTTCTATATGCCTCAAGCAACTGCAATTTACCGCCTTAACAATATAGATATAATGACTTATTAATAACACATCAATGGGAAAATATTAGCTCCCATACTATGTAGTATTGCAATGGTAGGCCTTTAAACTGTTAGTGGAAGTGTCAGCTTCAAATGTTGATTGACGTATATATTACGTAATTTATATTTTGCTTTGAAATGCACCACGTTGTAGTGAACGATATTTTGGACAAACAGGTCGATTTTTAACATTCCGATTTCGTGAAATAAATACAAAGCAGGTAATCCCAAATGGTTAATAGATTACTTGTACCAACACTTTTGTCGGTCAGGTTATAAACGTCATTATTATATATCATTTTAAATACATATTTTTCATTGGCTAGAAGGTAGTCATTTGTAAGTCATTAGTATGAACTATTGACTTTCAAAAGTTTCCTATCCGGTTCAATCTGGTTATGCGGTCAATAGTCTTTTTTTTGCAGGTCAATAATCTGAGAATGACGTTACGCTTTCCCATGACGTGACGTCATGCATGTAAACAAGTAAGCAAAACGTAAGCAAACCAATGGAGTTTATACGATTCAATATCATAACAACTTCTGTTTCAGTAAAAAGTTAAAAACTATTCATCCTCGGGAATGACTATTGACTCTCTGCAGTAAACTATTGACCACCGATTCGTCTCGGTCAATAGTTTACTGCTTCGGGTCAATAGTCACTCCCTTGGATGAATAATTGTTACCATTGACCTCAACAGAAGTAGATAGTTGTATACTGTTCAACCGACTGAATATATAATGTATGGTATTGATACTACTAAAAACTTTAAAATAAAAGCTAGACATATTGCAGAACTAAAGTGGCTGACACCACATCCACTAGGCCTTAATGATAATATTTGTCAACAATGAAATATTTCAAAAGAGCCTTATATTGACATTTTTATCTTTTCTGTTCGAAAGTATGAACGTAGGTCTCGTGGTCGTAGGTGTAATATTAACATCAAACGGAAATCACGTGTAACTATGTCAGTCGCTCATTTCCTTACTATTTTTAAACAGTCTGCAAATCACTTTTATGTCTCACCGCTTTGTCCATTTCTTTATTTAAGTTGATCGCCGAGGAAGCAGACACAATTTTCATTCATACAGATTGTATAACACTACTTCCATAATTCAAAGCTATATGTAGCAGGTTCTAAGCCTACATAATTCATCAACATTTCGAGAAAAAATGTACCCCCAATAAAAACGTTTTATGATCATCTATACATTTATAACTTCAAAATGTTACTCTTTTTGACATTATTTCGACCCCTTGGTATTTTTCAAATAAGAATGAATAACATGTTCACTACAAACTTGCAGACACAAATTGCAAATTTACCAACATCTGTTGTTGTTTTATTTTTGTTTGTTTGTTCAATACATTCTGAACAAGTTTAGCAAAGATCGGATGAAGAAATAAAGGACCTAGAATGTTAATATTGTTAAATAATGCAAGCGCTATAACTGTTTATAGCCATAATTGTTTATATTCTGACATGGCAAGTTTTTGTTAATTCCTTTACATTTTTAAAAATAAGTTTAAAACTAGCCCATGCAGAATTCATAATTTGTACATAAAACACCTGACCAATCTGCTAAAATAAGAAAGCATCAGCAGTATAATGTTCAAAAGTTCTAATGGTTACTGTGTCTAGTGCAAACAAAATAGGTAAATGATCACTATTATTTGGGGCGCTTGTTTCAGCCCAAGGTTTTTCTGACAAAATTAAACTCAAAACTAAATAAGTTGTATATCAGTGAAACAGACATTTTCAATGGTAAATAAAAATACATTACTTTTCAAACCTGGTTGAAAAATAACAATTTCATTCGCGAAAGCTATTTTTGATGGGGCATTTTCAATGCAAAATTCTGTTGCATGAACAATTTGAAGGGAGAAAAGATTTTTAGAATATTTTTTCCAAAAATGGTTTTAAATTGTTGGATATTCGTGAATTAAGACACCCTGAAAGTTTTATAGCAAAATATGAAAGCTAGAAACAATATTTAAGACGGAAGTTTCGTAAGCAAATTCAGTTAAGCGGAAAGCGAAATGAGTTTATCGGAAAGCATTTGACTGTTAGCACGAAGCATGTAGCACAAACCAGGTTACATAAAGTAAAATGTCAATTTCATTTTATTCAAATGATAGATGAAAACAACAAATTTATTTTTAGAAATGAAAAGTAACAACAAGAGGATTTGAAGTTTGACAAGTTTGTTAGCAAAACGAAATAGTGAATAGGGAAATGCCTTTCAGAAAATTAAATATAATTAAATAAATGAAAGTGCATTTTAGTAAAACAGATAGTGAACATGTGGTTTAGAATGTTGAACCTTTTGCCCTTCAATAGTTTTGTACTTAGTCAATTTCTTTGTTAATATGTTTCGGTAAGCTCATATCTGAGAATCTAGAAACTTTACACATGTATTCACTATCATAAGGGTAAGCATTACACAACTACCATTACTGAATATTTTTCAAAACAGAAACGGAAATAATAGCGATACAAAATAAGTACCGCTTCGTCGGGTTGAACTCCTAACCCACACTAAAGCTACACTCGCGGGTAATATTAGACGAGTAATCAACTGAACTACACATGTATAAATTTCACTGAACAAAAATCAGACAGTTATTAACTTATACTCAACATATGCTTTACTTACGGACAGTGTCCCTTTAAGTAAAAACATATCTGAATCGAGCGCTTTGTTACTGTGTTTTGCCTTTGTCCCGATCAAAATGTTACGTGGTTTCGCCTACGTGTTTGTACTCCCTTTTCCAATACCCTTAGTCATACAAATTGCGTCTCACCAGTAGATACATTACAAACTTGATACCCAGTCTATAGACACGGGAAACAGTCGATAAGAACATTTTAGAAACAACAAATGGTAGTTTGTCAGTAGAGATTTATATATCAGAGCCGTGGACTGATTGTCCTTCAGCGAGCTGTTACACGTATTATTGCAAAGCATGTTACATAATGCTACTTCAAATATAATGGTACTGTAACAACCGACCCTATCGTTCGCTGTCTCGATAGTTGTTTTTAAAGGTTTATGAAGTCTCATAACATAAGGACATTCTAGGAACACTAGTTTTAATAAACTAGGTCCTAGAACTCCGCCCTGGCTCATCTCGGGGTTCATTTTAAAGACTGCCATTGACAAGTCAACAACTACCATCCTGAACTACCATAACTTTCCTAAAATGGGTTCGGCGTGTCAGTAATGTACACGTCTTTTAGATTTAAGGACATCTCAAAACTCAACACATATATTGG
This sequence comes from Cyrtodaria siliqua, assembly GCA_037043455.1. NCBI lineage: Eukaryota > Metazoa > Mollusca > Bivalvia > Adapedonta > Hiatellidae > Cyrtodaria > Cyrtodaria siliqua. The sequence continues at coordinate 226,937 of JAWPHD010001841.1, read as the reverse complement.
ACTTTTAGGGAACACCAAAACAGAAGTATCCAAACAACATTTATTCATACTGAAAAAACTTCATTATGATTAGTAAGTTTCAATATATATAATGCATGAAAGACACGTATAATCAGATCCATGGACATTAGCTATAAATAAGAAGGTCGTTACAAAAGCTATAAGCAACTATAAATTAGATTAATGTAATGTAGAGTCGTTAGACCTATCCACTTTTAAGTAAGACATCCACAATATATAATAGATACAATGTTCTACCCAATCTGTTCATCAACAGTCGAAAACTAGCAATAAACAAAAGTATGTATATAAAACTACAATGTGACCCAAGCTTATGGCATAAGCCTAAGCAATCGTTTCAGTTATCCGTTCCAGTTGAACAAATTATTAAATCCTCAACATAATTTTAATACCACTCGGTGGTCCACATCTATAAATCGGATAATATCGGGGAATCATGCATTTGTCTAACTATTCGACCCAAATAGGCAAATTTACGACAGCATGCCAATGATTATTACTTATCGTGAAATAACAACACAGCTTTTGCTAGTCTACACTATCGCAAACTAAAACTCAGCACTCTGAATCAAGGTAGAAGATAGATACTATACATGACGAAGTCCATGATGAAATAAAGGTAACCTCGGAGGGTGATGTTTAACATACTTTATGGTAGAATTCATAAGTGACATACATTCGAATATTTCCTGCAGAAATACGACACTTATTTCATAAACAATATCAGTGCGATATGAATACGCATGTCTTACAATTAACGCAGGGTCATGGCTTTAAAGTGCTGTAGATATATGGTGTCTGAAACACGCTACACATCACTGCATTTAACATTCTATAATCGGCCATATATGCAACGTCATTTTAGTTCAAATACAAAACATTTCTTTAAGTATCAATATGCATTATTCTATAATTTAGTTTCATACAATACATGCTCATTTTTATACTAAAATATCTATAAAATAGCAGTCATGTATCACGTTGGTTTTCTCGAAAGTACAGGCCGACAGGATAGTTTAGAAGTAAAAAATACAACCAAATAAATTAAATACAGCCTAAATAATGAACTAGGTATCACAATAGAGATGTGGTCTTTCAATTTATAAAGTTTTCGAAAGGTTTAGTGTTAGAAATGGCAATGAACCCTAGAAAATCGTCACCGGAAGTGATGATAATTACAAAGCAGTAGACTGTGTTAAAATAAATTAGTCTATCGGACTGGTTATGAGTGGAAGTATAAGAAAATACCCAAATTATTTCTTAACCAAAAATTAAGTGAAAGCGTGGAGCGTCACAGTATAACCATAATTAAACATAACGCCGAAACGCAAATTGTTGATGTCGGAGTATATTGACACTAGGTTATAATACAGTTGCACGTGCTACTGCTTGTCGTAGGTATCTTATTGGTTTGATTGGGTGAAATGGATAAATGATTGACAACTGACCTCATGTTGATTACTTCTCATGACTCATGTCGTCAAAACTGTGTACGTAGATGACGATTAAGTAACATTTGGTGAGTGGGCAACAAAATCGTTATTTTAGTATTTTAGAAAATTCTAGAACTGTAATATTCATTCAGCTCACGTACTGCATTTGGAAACTTAAACGGATAGTGTGTATTAAGTAGAGTACTTTAAAGCATTGTTTTAAACGGAAATGTACTTTAATAAAGAACCCTTTTTAAATAAACCAACTTTAATTATATGTACCTGAGTGTATATCGCTTGCGATTGGCAATTTCTGTCGGAATGATGTCATATTTGACTCCGTCGTGAATATTCATTAACGTTTGTATGTAGAATCAGAGTAGGATATCAAAGCTTTAAGTCCCTATCCCGCCATTAACAGTCAAATTTTACAGCAGATGTACACCGTTTCTAAACTTACTGACGACGCGGTATATATATATAATTATATATGTATGTAAATTGAGCTTCCAAACAATATATACCCAATATAAACGGTTTTAACCAGCCAGGTCAAACCCCGAAACTGTAGTGTCAAATTAAGTATAACTCATAATTCATAACTCATAATTCATTGTACGCATATTCAATCCCGGGTTATTTAAGAAAGCGTGAATAAAACTATATTGTTAATAGGCAGATATATTAGTAATCCCCTGAACACCTGGATAGAGTTTTAATAAACGACTGTGAAGTGTAATTTTGCCGTTATTTGACGGGTTACTTTGATTAAAGTGGCTGTGAGATTAATAGCTATTATGGTTATATATTATGTACCTATAACACCATAACAGCTCACAGCCAAGTATTAAGTATTAATGCGTTGCAGTTCATTCCAATGGTTTCAAAAATGTGCATTGATTGCAATATTTCAAAACTCGGTAGCGGTAGCTCAATGATGTGACATTAGCTTTACAATTACAGACCTCAGCCCCGCGTGGGTAAGTTCAATGGCAGGGGCATTTGAATTTTCTGTAGGGAAACACCGTCCGTTATTTCATCTCCATCTGAGGTTGCTGTCCCGCTATATTCTTATATGATGTGTTAATTGGGCGTATAGTCCCATTTTATTTCGATCGGTTTATGTAACAGACGTTCTCTTGTCGCGGTGGATACATTACAAACAATTAGTCAAAACATTATGTATATTAGATTTCTCTGCAGCCGTTTTATATTTGAAATGAATTTTCGATTCAGTTTTAGATTTCTCCAATAGCCGTTGTAGACTTGATACGAATATTCGATTGTGCTGTAAATCAGTAGGAACGCCAGCCCTCTGGCGTAGGAATATTTATCAAACAAGGTCACGTGATAAAATCGATAACAAAATGACATTATCGGGAAAATTGTCACTGGTCAGATTTCTTCACCTCTTATTTATAAACTGTGATTATAACAAAACACAAAACACAGATCGTTGTTAAAGTAATAATATTCACAAACTACATTGTTCGAACATAATTGGTGTACACTTCGTGTAATTCCCATTAATAGTGAAAGGTATTTTTCCAAGGGATGAATTTAGGTTGTTTTAAGGTTTAAATTGCCAACAATGCGCTTTTAAATTAAAATCGATTTATTTCGTCATTTTAGAAGCGAGAATAAAAACAAATGCATGTACGCATAGATAAATCTTTCCTCTGTCCATATGCAAAATTTTAATGAAATCGGAGACAAGTACTTTTTTTCCCCCAAAATTAACTAACATGACCCACGGACTCAAAGACGGCATAACGCATATACATTTACAGACGCGACTGGGTACACAAAAAATGAAATAATTCCATTATTTCAATACATATATTTCCAATGTATGTATCCATGCATTCCAGATTAAATTTCTGATCTATACATGCTTTTGGTTTATGCCGGAGTGCTCGGAATAGGTTTTAACAAACCAAATTGCAACGGTACGTCGGGAAAGGAAATGAGGATGGTGAAAATATATATTGCAGTGCTAATTTTCTGAATCCGAAAAAATTGCAAAAAAATGAAGTTTTAACAACGAGAATGAATTTTTTTTCTTGAAAGTGTTCATTGACATGTCTACTATTAAAAACCAAAATTTAAAGTCAATCAGAAAAAAGTACTTTTTTTCCCCCAAAATTAACAAAGTACACCGTGTTCGCTAAAATATGAACAATCGCCTTTCGAAGTTAATATACACGCGGGATATAAAACCATGACATTGTGAAATCCTTTTTAAGAGATATATTGATTTCAACATTGTTCTGTATTTAATGAATTATGAGAGTAGAATGTCCGCAGTTTTTTTCAAGGACACCATTACGGTAGTATCCCTGCAACCCCGCCCTTCATGCCACCCCCACCACCCTCTATACCGTATTGATTAAGTTGTATATAGCTGCGAATGCGCAGTTTTAATCAAATTCGATTTATTTCATCATTTTAGAACAGAAAAAAGCATGTACGCGTAAATACATTTTTCCTCTGTAGATATGTAAAATATAAAAAAAAAAACGGAGGCAAGTTCTTTCATCCCCCCCGTCCCGTATGTGTCTATGTATTTTACACTAAATTTTTGATCTATACATGCTTTGGGTTAATGTCAGAGTGCCCAATTTATTTTACAATGTTGCAACGGTATATCGGAAAATGTAATCATGATACGTTTCAGAGTTAATTTTCGAAATCAGAAAAAGCGATAAACTAATATAAGTTTAACAGGCAGAAAGAAGTATATTCTTTTAACTGTTCGTTTGAAACTGAGGGGGCGACTCGAGTAAATGACTGACGAGTAACAGACATGCTACTGTCAGTAACAAACATGATTTTGTGTAAACTCGAAGATTGCATAACATAAATATGTGGACACTGTACGCGTGAATCCGAAAAGTGCGGGTCTGTTATCTTTATAGGGCATATATAGTTATATTATAACATGTGTGTTGTACCATATGCTTATCCTTGTTTATAAATGTTTGATAATGGATGTCAGCAGGAACTTGACTTTTGACCTAAAAATCAAACGGATCATCCTCTTTCCACTGTCCACCAATGAAGTTTTATGAAATTTGCTTTAGGTAAAAGGAAAAACTGTGTGGACAAGACTTTTCATTTTCCGGTCATGGTAACGGACCTTTCAACTACTGACTTCAAAATAAACAGGGATTATTCACCAAAGGCAGTCAAAGTATGACGTTTTATGAAATTAGCTTTAGAGAAAGTAAAAAAGAGTTTCATTACGGACATTATCCGGTCTGTGACCTTGACCGTTGACCCACTCACAATCAAAAGGATCACCCTCTCGCCAGAAGCAATCCATCCATTAAGTTCATGATATTTGACTTACAGTTTACAACATTTTACATTATCATGTTACAGTGACAATGATCTTTGACCTAATGACATCAAAATCAAAAGGCATCATTCTCTCACCAAATGCACTCAAACCATGAATTTTGATGAGATTTGCTTCTGGGGAAGTGCACAGTGCAGACAAGGGTTTTCATGATCATTATTGGGTCACGGCGCACTTGACCTTCAATATTTGATATGCACATACTGATGTTTCTTACAAAGTTTCGTAAAAATCCAACAAATAGCGCAGACAAGATTTGTGACGGACGAACGGAAAAGCCAAATATAATCTGTCTCACCTACCACTTTGTGGTGGAAGACATATTTATAAAGACAATATTTTAGTTCATATAACTTTATTAAGCAAATAATTAAGCGAACATAAACTTCAGCATTGACTCTGGCCAGTGGTGTACATGGAGTCTTCTTCCACATGACGTGCAGCCTGAAAGAAAATAAAAAGTAAAAATAAGTCGCGAACAGTATTCAATTTGAATCAGGTGTTGCTAGGGAGAGCTAGGGCATGTTAAGGGGAATGGGACAGTTTGACGGCTAGCAGTATACATCGAAGTAAACCAGTAGCGCCAGTAAGACTTGAAGATTCAAAGCCGATATGCTATAACGTCCCTTGACCAAAACTGAGTAAATGGCACATCAAATAAAGGGTCAATACATATTATATTGTGTATCATACGAGTATATGATTGACCTGACATGATTACAGAACAATTTTAATGTATTTTTCACCCAACAGTACTACAGCAAGAATCTATTATAAGGAAAGTTAAATCTGACAGATGGTGCAATGCTCTATAAGCCATTTTTACTAGAAGGGGAATAAAATACAACTCTTGCCAAAAATCAAAAATTGTTAAATTTTACACGTTTACTTTAATGACTTAGTAAGGTCATTTTACATGGGGAGAAAACATTAATATACAACTATTTATTTTCTATCTCAAAACCTGGTGATGCGCTAGTTTTAGTAATAAAACACGATTAAATAGGGCAGTTGAGAAGACACTTTTGTAGATGTGGTCTGTTCTGATGTGAAAATGTGTAAAACAGACACAAGATTGAAAAATTTGCTCTGTGTCCCTTTAATAAATTGGGGACCCATCACATAGACCATAATAATATTGTAATTAGTTCATGTTAAAGGGACACACGGCACTCTTGAAGTATTTATCAAGCATTAACATTAGCATCTCCATTTCTTAACCTAGTAACATTTTAAATTTAAACCTGCTTGCATTAAAAATTAAATAAAAGTGTTTCATTTTGTCTTCGTTATTCTATCAAATACTTAACTATATTATAGGTGCACTGTTATCAACAGTTCTGAACTATTCTAATAAATACTATTAATGATCCCTAATGCAAATTATGCAGAAAAATTGCCGAAACTCCAGAAGTTTAAAAAAAAAAAGGTTTGCCTTGTGTCCCTTTAACACAACTTGTTTTCGCATGTATCCAGTACATGTAGTTTACACGAGCTCATATGACAATTACGCTGCATTATCACCGAAAACATTTTTTACTGTAACTTTGAACAGCACCGTGCAAGCATAACACAAGCTCCATTTAAAGAACTACACAAGTGTAAACATTTTTTAAAGGGCTCCCACCTCAAAATGATCCAATGGCATTTAACTCGGCTTGACATTCTGAAGTCGTCAGTATCAATTCACTAGAATTGCTCAAGGGCACGATTCACATTTGAGACCTCTCTGAAAAACAACATCAATCCAATGTCAATGATCAAACAGACAGAGTTTATCCTTTGTTATACATAATGTAACATATTTATAAAGGAAAACTCAAAACTCTACTCCTAACTGTCATGGATATATATGTACACATATGTGTATGTAGATCTATGTTACTGTACATAAATATTAATTTGACATGTCAATGGCTGTTTACATTATTTCGATGGTAGTTGTATCGAGTATGTATTGACGAATGTGCGAGGAAATGGGATAACATAACGATAAAGAGACAACGCTAAAATTTACATTCATGAATCTGAGGGGTGGGGTTGGAGGGGGTTTCTAGTTTCCTTACCCCCTCCTTGTTTTCGGTATTTAAGCTCCATCTACCCACCCCCATCCTCCCACATCAACCGTACTTGGGTGGGCGGGGGTGCGGGGGACATTGATAGCATTTCTACTAGTAATTGTTTTATTCCACGAAACGTTCTACAGTTTACAGTACATCCAGTTACTGGAAAGATCGGAGTACACGAAAAATATAAACTTTCTATTATACAGTATACGCCACTTTTTTAGGCACTATATTTGGCTTATGTCTAAATATGTACGATCTAAAAGTGGTGTGTACTGTTTATTAACAAACACATTTTAATGATAAAACAAATACCTTGATCATGGACCTCTAGCAGCAGACAGTAATCCCAAATCCAATTTGACCAACATGTCAATTTCACGTGTCAAGTTATGTCACGGTGACCTGTCAGTCACCAACACTGCATCGTGTTGACACATAATGGGACGTTATTTTGTCCGGTAAGGTATTAGTTTTTACATAATCTACGGTAAGAAACACTGTACGCGTGTTGTTAGACTCCATAGGTACCCGTAGTGCTCGCCGAGGTAGCGCGCCCAATTTCGGGTGTATAAAAATGGCGTCTGTTTTAATTGAAAATTCGTAAAATAGTCCGTAAAATACAAAGAAATAGTCCATGTTCGCGGAGTTAAAATCCGAACAGAACTGATATGTTATAGGTCCGTGGCGTTCCTACTGAATGTAGCCGAATGCGTTGTAAACTAACACGCTAATGTTCGACTCTGTTTCGGCTGTCATGCACGTTTACCATGTCGGGGGAACAGCCGTGATTGCAGGTCATGTTGCCAAGTAAGCAGTATGCCAATGATTCGATATAGAACATTTGTTGAGTCAATAATATGATACATATGTGCGACGGATCCCCGGGACCCAGGGTCTCAGCTGGATTGAAGAAAAACTTAACTTAAAGTAGTTATAATGAACCTTAAACACTAATTCTAACACATAGAAAATTACCAATACCCACAGTTGAATATACCGTCAAATCATTGTCGAGTAAAAAACTCATAATTAAAGTTAAAATGGCTGTAAGGAAGAAATAAACAAATGGCCATGACCTTCAATCGTTCTCTTAACACATTTAAATAGATCTAGATTGCCAGAAATGGTTGTATTTTGTTTTAGAGCGAAGCATTGCGACTGTGTTCAGTTTTGAGAACACATTTAAATAGATCTAGATTGCCAGAACTGGTTATATTTTGTTACAGAGCGAAGCATTGCGACTGTGTTCAGTTTTGAGAAATGATGGATATTTTGGAATTATATTTGCGGAGGCGCACTTCTGAGCTTTTTTCAAATTCCAGTCGTGGTTTGCATAACGAAGGAACTTGTTTTTCGTCAGATATGGTGATATCCTGCATTTCATCGAATGGAGTACCCTCCGGTTCTGACTTCTGGCCACCATATTCGTTTGTGAAAACTGGCTGGTATTGTCGGTTGAGTATATCCACCTTGTCTATCAGGTTTTGATCAGGCGACCATTGCCCTTGAGTCGTCCGATACCAGTTTTATAGGACCATTAAGATTGACGTTCTGCCTTTTGCATACCCTTTTTACTTACCTTGTGTTTTTTTGCCGTGTGGCTCATTTTTGGTTGACGCATTTTTTTAACTGTCGATTTCGTCTTCGGATCTGGGATCTGACTGTCTTGATGATCCATGGCTTCTTTACCTTTTTTCCACTTAAGAGTTTGATAGGGATGTGTCACTTCACTAGAGTTGTTAGGTATAAACAACAGAACAGCTGAAGCACAGAAACAACTTGAGGACAGTGTACTGGATCACCTAGTCAGCCTACAGGTTTCCTTCTAAAATATTCGCCAAACATAACAGTTACATCATAGAAAACACTTGATGAAAGTGTACTGGATCCTCTGGTCACCCTACATGATCCTTCTAATATGCACAACAAACAGAAAAATCTATAGCATAGACAAGAAGCATGGCAGTGTACTAGATCCCTGGTCAGCCTACAGGAACCCTTCTAACATACTCACCAAAAGAACAGTTACAACTTAAAGAAAACGTACATCGCAGTGTACTGGACCCCTGGCCAGCCTACAGGATCTCCTTCTAACATACTCACCAATAGAACAGTTACAACTTAAAGAAAACGTACATCGCAGTGCACTGGACCCCTGGTCAGCCTACAGGATCCCCTTCTAACATACTCACCAATAGAACAGTTACAACTTAAAGAAAACGTACATGGCAGTGTACTGGACCCCTGGTCAGCCTACAGGATCCCTTCTAACATACCAAAAGAACAGTTACAACTTAACGAAAACGTACATGACAGTGTACTGGACCACTGGTCAGCCTACAGGATCCCTTCTAACTTTCTCACCAATAGAACAGTTACAACTTAAAGAAAACGTACATTGCAGTGTACTGGAACCCTGGTCAGCCTACAGGATCCGTTCTAAAATACCAAAAGAACCGTTACAACTTAAAGAAAACGTACATGGCAGTGTATTGGACCACTGGTCAGCCTACAGGATTCCTTCTAACATACACACCAAAACGAACAGACACAACTTAAGGAAAACGTACATGGCAGTGTACTGGACCCCCTGGTCAGCCTACAGGATCCCTTCTAATATACTCACCAATAGAACAGTTACAACTTAAAGAAAACTTACATGGCAGTGTCCTTGACCCCTGGTCAGCCTACATGATCATTTTTAACATACCAAAAGAACAGAAAACGTACATTGCAGTGTACTGGACCACTGGTCAGCCTACAGGATCCCTTCTAACATACCAAAACAACAGTTACAACTTAAAGAAAACGTACATGGCAGTGTACTGGACCACTGGTCAGCCTACAGGATTCCTTCAAACATACTCACCAAAAAGAACAGTTACAACTAAAAGAAAACGTACATGGCAGTGTACTGGACCCCTGATCAGCCTACAGGATCCCTTCTAACATACTCACCAATAGAACAGTTACAACTTAAGAAAACGTGCATGGCAGTGTACTGGACCACTGGTCAGCCTATAGGATTGCTTCTAACATACTCACCAAAAATAACAGTTACAACTTAAAGAAAACGTACATGGCAGTGTACTGGACCACTGGTCAGCCTATAGGATTGCTTCTAACATACTCACCAAAAATAACAGTTACAACTTAAATAAAACGTACATGGCAGTGTACTGGACCCCTGGTCAGCCTACAGGATCCCTTCTAACATACTCATCAAAAGAACAGTTACAACTTAAAGAAAACGTTCATGGCAGTGTACTGGACCCCTGGTCAGCCTATAGGATCCCTTCTAACATACTCACCAAAAGAACAGTTACCACTTAAAGAAAACGTACATGGCAGTGTACTGGACCCCTGGTCAGCCTACAGGATCCCTTCTAACATACTCACCAATAGAACATTTACAACTTAAAGAAAACTTACATGGCAGTGTACTGGATCCCTGGTCAGCCTACAGGATCCCATCTTACATACTAAAAATAACAGTTACAACTTAAAGAAAATGTACATGGCAGTGTATTGGACCCCTAGCCAGCTTACAGGTACAACATAAACAAGACGTGAATTACAGTGTTCTGTGTACAATGGTCAGCCTACTGGATTTCTTATGATATAATCACCAAGCAGAACAGTTGCAGCATAGGCAAAACTTGATGACAGCGTACTGGATCCACTGGTCAGTTTACAGGTCCATTATAACATACTCACCCAACAGAACAGTTAGAGAATAGACAAAACGTGCATGGCAGTGTACTAGATTCCCTGGTCAGTATACAGGGTCTATTCTAACATACTCACCCAACAGAACAGTTAGAGCATAAACATAACGTGCATGGCAGTCTACTGGATCCCCTGGTCAGCCTAAAAGATCCCTTCTAACATACTCACAAACACAACAGTTACAGCATAGACACAACTAATTAACTTGCACAGCATTCTCACCAAAAAGAACAGGTACAGCATAGAAATCAATTGCATGGCAGTGTATTGCATCTCCTATTCAGCTTTCTTCTAAGACTCAAGCTACAGCATTTCCTGTTCGACTTTTATACTTATTTTCATATGCACATAACAACTGACGACCTTATGTCCCTCTACATCACACATTGTTGATCTACATCACACATTGTTGATTGCCTAATTTATTACATAATCACGGCCCGTTGTTTGACTTCACTCTTTTATTGTATAATGAACTTCATAGGGCTTTCATTTCAAACGTGTTCATGGAGTGTTCTAACACTTGGTATACTGTTCACATGATGATATGACGTGTCTCTACATCAACAGTTTTCAATTCTGCAATTTCTTTACAGAATTATGGACCTTTGTTTTACTTAGTTGGAAGGACGGAGGTTCTACTCAGGTATATATAACCATATATAACACATAATGTTTTGAGAAATGGCGTAAGACCCCATGCCAAAAGAACAAACAAACACAAACTGTAGCTATGACATAGGCACATATTTCAAAACAAAATCCATTTCTACATTTGATATTTAGATTAAACTCTCATTTTTTGACAGATATATGTGATGATGAAGAAGAAAAACTTATTTCTTTCTATCATATAGGCCCTGGAAGACAAGGTCCGTTTAGATGGTTTATTCTTTATAAAGGCCTAATAGTGTGCAAAATGATGTAATTATAAAAAGATAAAACTATTTACAAATAAGGGATGATATGGTAATAATATAAGCTAATGGTATATGTAAATCAACGATTTAATGGTACATGTTACAAGCCTGTTTTGATCTCAAGTTAAATTAAAACTAAATATTTTCTCAATTTAGAATATTTATTTTATTATAGCCTTTGCGTTACATAAGCTTCATAAAGCATGTTTTATTAAGAATATACGTTTTCACCGCTACTTGCAACTACTATCACCACTGACTTAATGTCAAGATCACAGGTCACATGTCATATTGGGTATTTTTATTTTCGATTCATGACTTTGTAATGCCTGAAGATATTTCAGTATGGATAAAACTTCAAACAAGTGTTCACCAATACTGCACCAAATTCAATCAACGCGCCGTGCGATTAAGGTCATACATGTATGGTATTTTGTGTCTGAGCATGCATTCAGTAAATGTGTCATGTCCAACTCCCAATATGTTTCCCTGTGTCCATCTTTATTGTTACTACATACAATGTTTAGTCTGGCTACTTGGAATTATTGCAGTTCTGTGATTCCAGCAGATGTGGAGGTTTTGATTTTGATGGTTTTGATGTTTTATTTAGATAAAAATGAGATATTAAAGCAAGTATTCAGTCCTGATATCATATTCTTCAAACGCATGAGCACAAAAGCTCACACTCGGACTAAAATATATGCCATCAAGAATAGGACTTATATAGTTTAATCAACAGGTACCAGAAAATACATACAACTGCTGATGTGTTCACCTTATATTGTTGTAAATTATGGTCTAGAACAACTTTGAGTTTGATGAATACGGCACCAGTTTGATGACATATAGCCTGTACTGTGCTGGTTTGTCGTAAATCTTACTCCCTCTCTCATAACATGAACAAGCATGTAAATTGGCTAAACAATGAATGAATGAATGAATGGTGTTTAATGGCACGTCGACACATAAATAGGTCATATTGTGCGCAAAAACCGATGAATTATGAAAAAGAATGAAGTAGTAATTAAAATTAATGTAAACGTATAAAGATAAAACTATCTACAAATAAGGGATGATATGGTGGCAATATAAACTATGTATATATGTAAATCAACAAATGCCCGCCAACGGGCTTACAATAAGTATTGATTGCACATGGGAGAATGAGAATATTGAAACTAGTAAGAAGTACATGAGTTTTATATACTAGCAAAACATAATTTGGTCAAAGTCTTAACTGGAACAACATTTTTAGTATTTATTTCAGATTACAGAAGTGACTCTACATCAGGAAAACCAACACGACATCCATGTATACATGTTGCCGTATAAGACTCTGCCAAGACCATTAGCCTATGTTATATATAGAGGATCTTAAACGAGTTCCCATTTCATATAAGATTTATGAAACGAGTTATGATTTATTTTTAATTTTAACTCGCCAAAAGGCTCGTTAAAATTAAAAATAATTCATAACGAGTTTCATAAATCTTATAATGGAATGGGAACGAGTTTAAGATCCTTTTTAGCACATAACATTGCAATCAAATTAGTAAAAAATAATTCAGATGGCCATAGAACCGCCACGACATCAGACACACTTTAGCGCCAAAACGTTATAAAATATGTGACGTCGTAACGTCGCGTCTCACACATAACGTTGCCTATAAAAAGTTCGTGTTTTACCTCTATACAAAATAGCTGTTTACTCCAACTTTTTAACAAACCAACAACAATGTTTTGTATAAAGTGCATTATTTTTATAAGCTGTCACAAATAATAAGTTTATGATTCAGATCTGGGTGAATTTGTAATAAATAAAATAGTTTCAGTTAATAAGCTTGCGTAGTGTTACAGGTTTAACTCAACAAATCAAAATCGTTCCAGGTTGAATTACACGTGTGTCTTACAATAGAATAGTAAATGGGTGTTCGACACTGCTAACAAGGGACGTTATGTGATAAATATAGAGAATGTTACATTAGTGCCTGATTAATATTGAATTTTTTAAACGAGTTGGATAAAAATATATGGTTGGAAGAGAGTTATATAGAGAATATTATGCCAGTGACTTTTACTATCAAGTTTATTAGGCAAGGCTTAGAAAACGAAGAATGCCGAGCCATTCTGCGTTTTCGTGCCGAGCCTAATAAACTTGATAGTAAAAGGCACTGACATAATATTCTATTTATCACGTTGATTATCGACATTTTCTGTTTGAATTACTATTATTACCTATTTCCCAGAATGTTACGCTAATCGAAGACGCCACCATGTTGTTGTTTTTTTGTTAGTTTTATGACGTTAGGCAACGTTACGTGCATGACGTCAGATAACGTTACGTACAATAAATGCCGAGGGATTCCGCATTCATTTGCTTTATTGGTCAGCATGGTCAGTGCTTAATAAAGCAAAATGTATTGGGGTCACCCCTTTATTAGGCAGAAAAGTGCATATCTGCATGATAAAACTGAATTGTTGTTAGCAATAATTATTGGATGTAATAAATGGTGATTTAATGCTCTCTTTAATTAGTTTTAGTTTCAGCTTACTTATGACATCGATTAAAACGAAATCTCTTCGAATTTATTTTAATCACTCACTATGTCTTTCTGGGTAGAACCAGTAATAAGGAAATACAGATAACGTGTCTTGATCAGTGACACAACACATATATATGGTCATGGCGGGGATCGAACAAATAATTGTTATGAGCAATAACTATTTACACATCTCTTTAATTGATGTATTGCTCTGTTAAAATTATTTCAAAATTGCTCTAAATATTTAAAAAAAATTATATATATATATAGAAGTTCCAACAATTAAAGAGAGGTGCAGATATTTCAGTTTCTGTAGATTTCGAATTCCATAAATTACTATCATTACTACTGAATACTATTAAACGAGAAAACAATGGGCGAACTAAACAAAATGGAATTTAGCTGGGAGCAGCGGTTATGTCGTGTACTCCTTACACATCAAACAACTTGTATCAGTACGGTACCTTACATGTGTAACTGTTTTGTTGGGTGGGATCATGTAAACACAACATGTTAACAATGAAATGATGTACATATACAACACAGAACATTTACATTGTGGTAATATATTTGTTCAGTTGTAAAGATACAGTTTTCTACGTAACATAGCACATACAATGAATTTTGCAATATACGCATATTGATTGTTAAGCACGTATGCTACTTTTTGTAAGTCTGATAAAGAGTGAAAATCTCTCTGTGTCTCATAAGCCTAAATTAAAAAATGTTGCCTAACGTCTTTATATTTTGAAAATTTTAACAAAATATGCTTTCTTTGATTGAATTTGATTTTATAGTCGCACTAACAGCCAAGGTCATATGGCGACTTTCCAGCTTCCATTGGTGGAGCAAGACCCAGGTGCCCCTCCGGGCAATTTTCGTGCACGGGCGGGCACCTGGGTAGAACCACCGACGTTCCGCAAGCCAGCTGGATAGCTTCCTCACATAAAGATTCCTAGGCCCCTGAGGGATCGAACCTACAGCGGTGAGGGGCAAGTGATTTCAAGTCAGAGACGTTAACCACTCGGCCACGGACGCCCCCTAAATACAAAATATGTATCTCATCTGCTATGTTTTGAGAACATATTTACATTTCCTATCATTTACATTAAGATCATCATATCTCCCAGTCTCTACTCTTAGAGATAAGATTCCACATCTAAATTGTGATAAGTGTGATCTCTCATTTTTTGTTAAACTAGACAATACATATGGTTCGGCTTTATATTCGTGTTTAAACTGAATATAAGTTCGTAATTCTGGGACAGTTTGTATATTTACAGTCCAGTCTATGTTATATTTTCTTAACAAACACATCCCGATTTCTTTCAAAACAACAAGAGTCTTGAAATGAAAATGATGTAGTAGGTTCACTTGCTCTAAGATATTCTTGATTTCTGAACACCACGTATTAACATTACAGTTAAAATCATATTCAAATATGACTTTGGTAAGTCTAGCATTATTCATATTTACAAGACGATTCCAAAATCTTAACATGTTAACGCAACACCTATGCGTAGAGATTACCCAACCCATATCGCCAGTAAACGCTAAAATTGGACATAATCTATGCACACCCAAAACATATCGAATAGCTCGATTTTGAATCAATGTCAACCCTACTTTTTGTCTATGCTGTAACTGCTCTGTTGGTGAGGATGTTGGAATGGATCCCGTATACTGACCAGGGGAACAGTACGCCGCCGTGCAAGTTTCGTCTATGGAGTTACTAGTCTGTTAGTACTTTAGAAGGGATCCAGTATGCTGGCAAGTGTATCCAGTACACTGCCATGCATGTGTTGCTCTATTGGTAACTGTTTTGTTTGGTGAGTATGTTAAAAAGGATCCCGTAGACTGACCAGGTCATGCAAATCTTGCATTATTTGTAACCGTTCTGTTTTGTTAGTATGTTAGAAAGTATCCCGTTGACTGACCAGAGGATCCAGTACTCTGCCATGCAAGATTTTCTATGGCGTAACTATTCTGTTTGGTGAGGAAGTTGGAAGAGACCATGAAGGCTGACCAGGCGATCCTGTACACAGCCAAGCTATTGTTGATTTATTTGTAACTATTCTGTCGGGTGAGTATGTTAGAAGGGATCCCGTAGCATGTGTCCTTAAAGCTGAATAGGGGACGAAGTACAGTGCCATGCAAGTTGTGTCAATGTTGTAACGATTTTTATTTGGTCGACTATGTTTGAAGGGATTCTGTAAGCTGACTAGGGATCCAGTACACTGCCTCTTGCAAGTTTTCTAACTGAGTATATGACTTAGGATCCTTCGTTTTCATTACACACAAGGCGAGCTATGTCAATTAAATACAATTAAATTCCTTATTATTTGTTTTTAATTTCATTTAATTGTGTATCATCATAATACGATCTTCCTGCCACAGTCTGCCTGACCGCCTCACCCCAACTACCTCCACGTCAATTTACTGGATACATTCTACACTATTACCTTTTTGTGCGGTTGGGGATGCGGGCGCGTAGGGGTCTAAACATAATTTGATAAACTATTGAGTGGGGGAGGACAAGGCATCTTAGATTTTAACGAACGGGTGGACAAGCTATGCCATCAAAGTCAGTCTCCTAGATCCTCAGGTCAGTCTACTGGATCACTTCTGCAATGTTGATGTATTAATCATTAATTTAAGTGATAAAGCACAATTGAAAAGATCGGATTGTGTAATGGTTTTAAACCAACCGATTTGGACATTTTCCGATCGCGTTTTGTTTACTACCGGAACTTCCCCGAATATTAATTATCACGTGATCTTTTAAAAAAAATATGGAGTCGAATACCGAGATGTTATGTGGAAAGAGCAATTTTTTCACAATTTTGAGTGCTTTCCACCAATTATCGAAGACTTGCATACAACTGTTTGTGCATGTGCACAGTAACACAAATGTAAAGTGAGACGTGGGTTTATAGATGAAAATGTTTTAATGTTTTAGTAAAGCATATAATTTGTTTTATTCTGTCCGGGAGGCTCCCGTGATTTTTTGTCCACCAATTGTGGAAACAAGCCACATGGAGTCTTTCTCATGGCTCCCATGGCTACTTTCTAACAATGGAC
This sequence comes from Cyrtodaria siliqua, assembly GCA_037043455.1. Taxonomy (NCBI): domain Eukaryota; kingdom Metazoa; phylum Mollusca; class Bivalvia; order Adapedonta; family Hiatellidae; genus Cyrtodaria; species Cyrtodaria siliqua. The sequence goes on along the minus strand of JAWPHD010001841.1, from coordinate 209,780 downwards.
TGATGGTATACTTTCTTTGATCAAAGTCGGCCAGTATCCTCCGGTTAATTCAGCTGCTTGTCAACAATCCTGATCTCCGGCAATAATTCATCATATTTGTTGATGGAGTCAAACTTATGGTGGGTGTGGCTCTTAAGCAGTTCACTTCAAATGAGGACCAAACCTTATGTCTGAGGAGGTCATCCGTATCATTTTCTCTAAAGTGGCCATGTTCAATCGCAGTCTGAAGAAGTGTCTCTAGCCTACGACCGAAAGTAGTGACAGATTCCCCATCTCTATGAAAAGAATATAAAAAATCATCCTGCAAAATCATGCCCAGAGACGACATATCGCCGACGGCAGTACCTCTACGTCTCATAACACAGTTGTTTTGCACTGCTCTACATATGTAGCAGGACCTCTCCTGACCACTGTACAACTTCCTGAATTTTCTCAGAAATATATTCTTTGTGAAAACTGAAGTCTGGTGCTCGAAATATCCAGCAAAACACATGGGACTGACCAATTTGCTCTTTTTTTAAATATCAATAGTTTGTAGAGATCCTCTTGCATTTGTTCATTTCACTTGCATTTTCAAATGTATCACTACCTAGTATTAGATTCTCAGATCTGGACTCAAAAACATTCAGGCACGTACAAACCTGTATGAAATCATGAACTTGTATCATTCTTGCCACATTGAACACAAAAAAATAGAAAATATTTGCAAGTTTTAGAAATAAACAAGAACCGAATAACACAGTTCTATCTTTTTAAGCGCAATAATGTTCCTACCTGTTTAGTGAAACCTATAAGCTATCCCGCCAACAACAAGCAAAGATTACATCATACGATCACCGTTTCTAAACCTACTGACGACGAGGTATATATATAACTTACATATTTTGATTTATTTACATAATTACTGTTGTTATTATTATTATAATTATTATTTATTAGAAACATTTACTTTATCTATTATGTTATGATGAAATAACTGAACATGTTAAAACATTGTCAAAGTAGAAATTTAATTTGAATAGGTCATTGTCACTTTACATATTAATTTTCCATGTACGCGGGAAATAACGTCAACGTCTCTGTTGGCGCTACAGGCTGCGTACAGCTAAATATAGCCTGGCTTAAGCCCCGCCTTTTGTTCTGTATGATTCAGTACAGAAGTGAAAGTTCACAGAGGTCAGCAAATATAACTTTGAAATATTCAATATGCATTTTCAGGAAGGATAAACTATAGGTAAAATAACCCCAATCAGCTAGGATCATTAAATTAAATAAAACAATATTTGTTCATGTTTTTGAAAATTTAACATCCATTGAAATTGCATGTCAATATTCATTGCGGATTCAATAGTGTTTGTAAACACAGACATGTGCAGAGAGGTTGAGCTGGAAAAGTTGTCTTTTTCACACTTTCAAAGCCTTTTTGATGGAAATATCTATGAAATAAGGTAATTTAAAGAAAATCTGGTGTATAATTCTTGAGATATTAGCTGACAGGTGCCACAGGAGTTCTATGGGAAAGTATTTAGTTTTCTGCAACATACAACTCTGCACGCGCGACGTCGTGAGTTCCTAGGGACGTAATGACGTAGCCTCGTATAAACATATCTGTAACTATATGTTCATTTAGCAACATTCTTGAGAAAGACAGATCATTCTGTCGAAACTGTCGCTTATTTGAATACTTATATATATATATGTATATTATATATATATATGTATATATATATATATATATATATATATATATATATAGTTTTAAAGACACCAGTTTATTGGGTCAAAAATGATTTTTGCACTCGATATATTGGGTCCTTACCTTGTTAGTGGGTCCTCAATCTGCCTATTAGGTCTTGACCCAACAATTCAACGACCCAATAATACATGCATGTTTAACAGAACTACATTTACCTAATTAAGCCTTTCACACAAAACTTATTTTACACGTTTATTGGGCCCCTGAGTAGGGGTTATCTCCCCTTGATAATTTGCTAAGTGTGTATATATATACTGTTTATCCAATCAGAGGTCAGAGTTCAGGACCCAATATTTTGGGAAATTCACAATGACCCAATAAACTAGTGATGCGGTATATATATATATTTTAACAAGACCCAGCAATAAAAGGCGTTAACAGTTAAATTACCCGTTAAGTCACGACTATATGGGGATACATAAGTTAATTCATAAAAAAATACCAAAAACGTATATTCACACTATTTCATGGTCGTCCCAATAAATGTGTTCAAATTGAGAGACCCAGTATCCTGGTGACGTTAAGTATATATATATATATATTATATATATATATTTATATATATATATATATATATATATATAAATGTCTGTCTGTCTGTTTGTCTGTCTGTACGGACGTCTGTCTGTCTGCATGTCGGTCGGTCGGTCCGTTCGCCCGCCCTCCCGCCTACCTGCCTGTCTGTTGTTCTGAATTGCATACAATGAATTAAGGGTTAGGCATCGTTTGTTTTAACCTACCATTTTTGCACCTACATGGAAACACCCTTTCACAACGACATAAACTATGATGCATATGCAACAAATTGCATAACGTGTACGTTAATCCACCGTAAAATGAGCATATTGTCCGGTCAATCACCACCAGAGTGTGGTTTATAGTTCCCAAGAGTATTTGATAAACAGTATGAAAGGTTCAGTTAGGAAGTCAGAATTTTGTTAAGGTCAATTTGTAAAAAAGAAGAAAAAATCAAAAAGAAATCTTAACAGAATTTTATTAAGATGAAACTGATTAGTAAAAGTAGGTCAAATTTACCTTAACAAAATTCTGTTCTGTTAAAACACTATTATTAAAGATTTGTAAAAAAAAAAAAAATGTTAAAGTCTCATCTTAACAATTTTTTTGTTAAACAGTGAGTCTAAAAGAATTTTAACCCAAAAAAACAACAACTTGACGGTATGGAAACAGTCAAATACAAATGGAACGTGTTTTTAACAGATGCAAGTTGTGCAGAACGCCTAGAGTTTGATGTTTCCCTTGAAATTAAATACTCACCTCATCAAGACGACTCACCGAACCCTAAATGCAGGTCGTTATTCAAGTTCAAGATCATAAAATTCACATACCTCTCATGTTCATGCATATGATGAAGTCAATATCTTGTCCGCTGACTAAATTTCGCATAAAAGAAAGTAATTTTGAAATAACTTTGAAACAAATACCTCATCGACACGACGTGTAGAACCAAACACCCGGATCTGTATCTAAAATCTTGATTTTTAAATCATGTATAGCTTATAGCTGTTCTAACACTTGTAATTAAAGGATGGTTAGACTTCTTTTCATGCAATATCTCAAGTTTTGTTGTGAGAAATACAGATTGCCAAAATTCGCTTCAGGAATACCGCAAGGCAATATATGCTCAATTGCAAAAGAAAGTGTGCACAGCTCAGTTGGGAAAGACAGTGTGCACTGAGTTTTTGTTTTAATTAATTGTATAAATTCTAAAATGAAAACAGTATTTCCTCTATTTGTAGTGCCCGGGCGCTACGCAAAGTGTGAAGGGGGCTCTACTATTATGGTTCAAATTTTCAATATATTTCATCACCGTTCCCGACTGTTTTCCTTATAGAATTACTGTACGGCGATATATTACTGTCACACCGGTATTGACTAAACCTTAACCCGGCAATATACTGAGTATATCACTGTCATCACTCTGCATCTGTATGATACAATATCCGTCGAACTTGACGATTAGAACACGGGTTGGTTGCGTATGAATTAAATAATAATAAAAGATAAACTAAATAATAAATTGAAAGAAAGGAGATAAATAAAAGCGGTAATTGTATTGATGATGATAGCGCTTTAAGGTTTATGTAATTTTCTGCCTTGTGAACACTCTTTCACCTTCATTTATTATTTGATCTTTACCAAACTGGCACAGATTGTTAATATCAATAAAAGAGCGAACTAGTTCGAAAACCAGTTAGATCATCGGATTAGTTCTAAAAAAATGCCATATTTTGCCTTGTAAACATTCTAGCACCATCATTTATTATTTGATCTTTACCAAACTTGCACAGATTGTTAATATCAATCAAAGCTCGGACAATTTCGAAAATCAGTTAGATCGAATCAGTAACACCAGAGTTACGGCCCTTGTTTTACTGAAAAATGTCATTTTCTTCCTTGTGACCACTCTAGGACATTCATTTATTATTTGATATTTATCAAACTTGCACAGATTGTTAATATTAATAAAACTTGGCCAAATTTGAAACCCAGTGATATTGGACTAGTAACTCCAGAGTTATGGCCCTTGATTTAGTTAAAAATGCTGTAGTTCGAATCGTTCAGATGATAGGGCTTTCATTTTTCATCCGATCTTTGTCAGACTTTACCAGGTTGTTTATATCAATGAAAGCTTGGACAAATTGAAGTCAAATTGGAGTAGTAATACCAGAGTTTTGGCCCTTGATTTAGTTAAAAAATGCTGTGTTTGCCTCCTTAAAACGAAAAGGCTTTCATTAGGCCGGATTTCAGTGAAACATCGCAGGGATGATCAGTACCAAGCCTAGTTGCACATATCGTCACCGTGTTCCGGTTGAATGCTTTTGGCAGAGTTATAGCCCTTTAAAGGTCTTAATATACAAACTTTCGCTGAGCCCGATACTTATATTTAGTTATCGGTGGTACATTTTCAAATTCTTTTGTTTTCTTACTTAATGTTTGATTCGGTGGTTCCACTACTCCGGCCGATAAAAGGCTCTGGGTATTGTTTATCCGCTTTTAGGATATGTTGTCTGCTTTTTAATTTAGTCTTTTTGCTGTTACATGTGATACGCAGGCTTCATAACCGCTGCTCCCAACTAAATTCCATTATGTTTATTTCGCTCTTCGGGTCATTTAATTTTATTAGATACTGGGACCATACGCCGTACGACATGGTGAAGCATATAACTCCATGTTCACCGCCGTATGCATGCCATCTTCGGGATGGTTAAAATTGTGTACTATTGATTTTTTGAATATTGAGTTCTGCTCAACCCGGGGCTAGAGGGCGTGAGCGGTAGCTAGCATATTTCACTACCGCTCATGAACAGTCTCAATCAAACCGAGACTGCAATATTTCGTTTGTGTCGTGCTCGCCCGTTTCCAAAGGTCCATTATCATACTCTTTTTTTGTCCTGACTAGTTCTCCTGAACACCTGGCCGGATTTAAACAAAACATTTTAGGGATGATCAGTTCCAGGTGAAGTTGTGCATATCATCACCTTGTTCCAGTTGAATACTTTTTGGCAGAGTTATGGCCCTTTAAAGGTTTTAATACACAGACTTTAACTGGACTAGTTCTCATGGACCGGATTTCAACGGAACATTGCAGGGATGATCAGTACCAAGCCTAGTTGTGATATCATCGTCGCATTCCGGTTTACACATTTTGGCGGAGTTATGGCACTTTTAGGTTTTTGATACACAAAGAATTTCCGGGCTAGTTCTCTTAAACCTCTGCCGGATTTCAATGAAACTTGATAAGTGTGATCAGTATCAAGCCTGGTTGTGCATATCATTTTTGACAAAGTTATGGCCCCTTGTACATAAACTTTATCTTTAGCCAGTAGAGTGTCCACATGCCCTCTTGGGCCTCTTGTTTTAATTCAAAATGACGAATACTATAAATATTCAAGTTAAATAGTGAAATTTCACATCTTGAACGAAACAATAAGTGAACAGTGTGAAATGCAAAATAGGGTTATGGGGTGCAACAATATTACACACAAGTATAATTAATTAAAGCAACTTCTAATGATATGTATACGCTCGCCAAAAGGCCTTGTGCCACAGGGCGAGCAAAAATAAAAACTTATAGTAGTAATGAAATGCAGTGATGTACAACTTTTGTGATTGATTTTTCTAACCATCAGCACTTTTTTTCCAATTTTATACAAACTAGGTCAGAGCTCATCATTCTATAATATGTAGCTAAAAACTATTTTTTTCATTTTTAGGAGCCACATCAAGTCCTTAGATTGTGGTAATATCCGAAGATGGGGTGGTTGATGCGAAATTTTCCCTCACCAACCATTGCTATTACTGTTTGCTTGGGAGGTAATCAGCATTATCAGAGCTAGTCAGTAAAAAATATGCTTAAGGCCAAAAGAGTTGCACAATTTATGAAGTATAGCAAACATTTGTAAATTTATTTGTAAAATAAATCCTCTTATGTAAGTAATTCCCAGGATATGTGGTATACTAAATGTTGATTATTTTCTGATAACTGTTCTGATAATCGCTTCATGAATTTTTAATAACTTGCCACAAGTGATCACCATGACAAGATGATGTGTCATGTGCTAAACCCAGGCCAGTAGATCAAAGGTCAGAAAGAGGTACACAATTTCGTGTTTGAACCGCTTCATGGATTATTAAATAACTTTACACAAGTGATCACCATAAACCCAGGTCCGTAGCTAAAAAGTCAAGGTTTCACTTGGAGGTCAATGATCAAAAAGAGGTACACAATTTCATGTCAAGACCGTACCTTCAAAACTACTTCATGGATTTTTAAATAACTTGACACAAGTGATCACTATAACAGTACGATGTGTCACACGCAAATCCCGGGTCTGTAACTCAAAAGTCAAGGTTACACTTGGGAGGGCAACGTTCAAAAAGAGGTACACAATTTCGTTCTGGACCGTACCTTCTCAACCGAAGTATGTTTAAATAACTTGTTACAAGTGATCACCATAACAAGACAATGTATTGCGCGCAAAGCCTATGTCCGTACCTCAAAGGTCAAGGTCACACGTGGAGGTCAAATGTCAAAAAAACGTGCACAATATTATGTTAGGACCATACCTTCAAGAGAACTTAATGGATTTTGATCATTTCTGTGATCGTTCGGCACATTGGGTCGGAGTAAATTGGGCTATATAGCGTTTCCTAAATACAATTTCTTGTTTAAAAATGTTCTTTTGCATGAGGTTTAAAAAATGAAATGTTATTCATTTTCAGTTCAAGGGATTGTGACATTGTTGTTAAATGTCGAGGAGTAAAAGATGTTCACTGCCAGCTGGAAGTACAGGATGGTTAGGTAAGAATTGATTTTGTTTAGTTGAAGGATGTGTCGACTCTGAAATAATATTGCTTCCTAGAGAGGTCAATGACGGTGAATACATTGCTCTTAACTCCTGGCAAGTTTAAAACTTCTCTTCTGCTAAACAACCAGGCCACTTAATTTTGCAAAATATGGTTTCCTGAATTGTTGGTTGGTCCTGTTCACCCAATAAGGCACTACGAAAGGTGTTCTAGGGATTTTAATAAAAGAATCTACGGGTTACTTGTCAGTAGAACTTTATATTCACTAGGCCATAGTGCTTGCTAGTTTTGTTATATACTGTACATTTAACGGTATTGCTTTGACAGTCGTATGCTAGTGGCTATTACCAGTAAATACTTGTATATACTTCTTATTGACAGTGGCATAAAGAGAATATCATTATTTACATTTTGAACAAGCACATTAAATACTGTAAATATCTATTGTTATGCCCCGGACTCAAATGAGTTGGGGTATATAGTGATTGAAGTGTCCGACTGTCCGTCCTTCCGTCTATCCGTCTGGTACAATCGTGTCGTTGCGATATCTCAGTAACCATTGGGTTCATGGTCATTAAACTTCACTAAATTGTAAAGGGCAATGAGAAGGTGTGTTGCGAAAAAGAACCGGGTCCATAGCTCAAAGGTCAAGCTTACAATTGAAGGTCAAAGGATCAAAACGTGTCTTTGCGATATCTTGGTAACCATTGGGTGGATGTTCATCAATCTTCATCAAGTTGTAAAGGGCAATGAGAAGGTGTGTCGCGAATAAGAACCGGGTCCGTAGCTCAAAGATCAAGGTCACAAATGAAGGTCAAAGGATCAAAATCGTGTCTGCGATATCGCTGTAACCATTGGGTGGATGTTCATCAACTTAACCAAGTTGTAAAGAACAATGAGAAGGTGTGTCGTGCACGAGAACCGAGTCCGTAGCTCAAATGTCAAGGTCACAAGTAAAGGTCAAAGGATCAAAATATCTTGATTGTGATACCTCTGTAACCATTGGGTGGATGGCTACCACAGCTAAAAATAGATTTTCGAAAGACAAATACTTCTCTGAAACTTCTTGATGTATTTTCATGTAACTTTACATGAATGTTGCTCTTGATATATAGTTGATTCTAAGTAAAATTTAGGTTGAACGGAAATCCAAGATGGCTTCCAAATCTAAAAATAGGATTTTCGAAACATAATTGTGCTGCGACTACTCCTCTGAAGCCACATGATCAATGGATTGTCTTGAAAACTTTATAAGAAAGTTCCTCTTGGTATTTAGTTGGTTCCAAGTAAATTTCAGGCCGTTCATAAATCCCAAAATTACACATAACCAGATTCTGTTCTGGAATACAAAACTATTTGAAAATACAAACATTATTCGAAATCTATCAGGAGAGCGCTTCAAGGTCATTGACTCTTGTTTCTATTGTAATCGGCATTTCAAGCCGAATTCAAACAAACCGTGGAAAAAAAGAAACAAATATGATTATGCATTGAAAAGTTGCAGATAGTCTCTATGCATCGAACATGTGAGTTACATTGACAGGTATTATAATATTATATAAATAGTTATGTTATAGAAAAAACGGATACGAATTCAGCTATTAAAGATTATTTTACTTTTTTTATAGGTTTTTCTAACTGACTATGGAACCAAGCCACAGTCAAGCGAAAGGCGTCTTGATAACGGGGAAGTATTCAATGAGACACTTCAGACGTAAACCCTGGCATGTCAAACAAGGTACATGTAAAACTATCATGAATTAAGACTGCTTTACCAGCAGAATTGTCAAATTCTCTTTATAGCGTGAACACAAATTGGCGTTTATGTGACTCTCCATTGGTACAAATTAGGGTTGGATGACTTATTTGGTTAATGTGATTAAAATTGTGTTTATTCCGTCTTTATGTGAATATTCTGCAATAGATAATTATATTGGTGATTCACATCAAAGAATGCTTGTCTGTTTGTTTATCTGTCCTAAAATTCAGGTTGGCCGGAAATCCAAGATGGCCGCCACAGTTTAAAATATATCTGTCAAAGACCAATTTTGCAACGACTACTCCTGTGAAACTGTTGGATAGATTTTCAAGAACGTTGCTCTTGATTGCTAGTTTGTCCTAAGTAAAATTCAGATCGGCCGGAAATCCAAGATGGCCACCACAGCTTAAAAATGAATCTTGAAAGACAATTTTGCAGCGATTACTCATCTGAAATGACTGGATGTAAATGCATGCAACTTGAGAGTAATGCTGCTCTTGATATTTAGTTGGTTCTAAGTAAATGCAGGTCGGCCTGAAGATGGCCGCCACAGCTAAACAGATTTTCGAAACGCAATTTGGGGTGACTACTCTTCTGACAGTACATGATGGATTATCCCGAAACTTCCCAGGAAAGTTGTTTTAAGTATCCAGTTGGTACTACGTAAAGTTCAGGCCGTAAATAAATCACTGTTCTGGCATACTCAATCTATCAGAAGAGCGCGTCAAGGTCATTGACCTCTTGCTTGTTTAATTTACAGATTCAGCCGAAAGACAATCATCTGGCTCATGCTGTAGAGATCAATGATATTGGTATGTATAGTTTTAGATTTATGTAATCTGACTAGAGAGATGGTATGATTAAATTGGTGCAGATATCTGTCGTCATGTGTTTGCTAAAGTCTCTGTTCAGTGGAAAGATTGAATTATTATATATATGTATATATACTGGTTGATATCGCCTGAGAAGTTTCTGGGAAAATAGTTTTGCTTGATGGTTGCTAAAGTTATTTGCAACTAGGTACTTACACTTAAACAATTTTGTAGTGTGGACTCTTCTAACGTTCATGCAGAGTACACGTTTGTGTCTTGTAAATAATGTTCTCTGACCACAAAAACAAAGGGTCCGCACTGCAACACACCAACCGAGGACCTCTTACTGTTTTTATTAAGGTCCTCTATTAACAATAACCACAATTTCTTCATGATAACACACCAATTAGGGACGTCATCTCTAGGTGTTCCGACAACAAACACGGTGCGCCCATTGTAACACATATTTCTTGTTGGGTCCTCTGACAGTAAACACAGTGTTAACTTCACTTTAACACACCAACAGAGGACCTTACTATTCTGAGGACCTATATTAACAATAAACACAATTTCTTCATGGTAACACACCAATTAAGGACCTAATCTCTTTGTATTCTCACAACCATAAAGACAGTGCGCCCACTAACACACATATTTCTTGTTGGGTCCTCTGACAGTAAACACAGTGTCAACTTCATACTATCTTTTTATATTTCTTCACTGTAATACACCAACTGAGGACCTCTTACTATTCTAAGGTCCTGTATTAACAATAAACACAATTTCGTCATACATACCAATTAAGGACCTAATCTCTTGGTATTCTGACATCAATAAACACAGTGCACCCACTGTAACATATTTCTTGTTGGGTCCTCTGAACAAAGACCCAGTGTCAACGTCACTGTAACACACCAACAGACGACTTCTTACTAATCTAAGGTCCTCTATTAACAATAAACACAATTGCTAGAGGTGAGCAGTATTGCCGGTATACCGGTTAACATCAGTATTTAGCTTGGGTGCTACGCACAACAGTATGTTTGGGTCCGTACCAATTATTTGGCTCTTTCTGTGACCGAGAAATATGCGTAAATTAACGAAGAAAAAATATGTTTTATTTCTCTATTCTAATTCAAGTTTGTTTGCAGCATACTTCATTGTAAATATAACACATTTAATAAAACAATAAGTTTATGATTATCATGGCTACTTATGAAAATAATAGAGTAGTCCTATGTTATCCTGCAATATTTGAATACATGTTTTTACAGATACATGTACAATGCTAACACGGTATACAGGCTGCCATCTGGTCCTATTTTTTCCTACTTTGTCCTACTTTTTTGCATTGCTCATACTTTTCCCTATCTTTTGTTCAAAATCCTCCTACTATTCCTACTTTTTACATCTTGAATAAAAAATTATTTAAAAAGTCATGTATTAATGAAATATATTCAAAGTATATTGTAGACTGATGGTGCCATTATCACTAAAATGATGCATAAGGACTGGATTCAGCCACATGGCACTATTCCCAGATTAAAAAATCTCCTACTTTTCAGTAAAAAAATCCTATTTTTTCCTACTTCTTTTCTACTTTTTGTAAATTGTCCTATTTTTTTCCTACTATTTCATGGAAGGCCAGTTGTAAGCCTGGGTATACCGTGGTACATAACACGGCATTTGATAAAAAAATTGCGGTAATTTATATTTCGCGGTACCCAACTATACTTAGGGCTTTCCATATAATTGTCCCGTTTACTTTTGCTGGAGCTTTTAAAAGTAATGGTGCTAAATCCACCAATCGCACTAAATCCAGATCGCCTCTAGTCCCTTTAAGTTGAATATCTCATGAGGGTGTTTCAGGTTGTTTTTACCTTTTTTGGATGACAAAAATATATTTTTCTCTTTCATGTTGTTTACATGAAGTACAGGGATCCCCTGAACATGTACAGGGCGCAGAACACGGGACTTCACTTTCGAGCAATTCAGTTGAAGCAGTTTTAACACCACAACTGTAGACAATATAAGAGCGACATTGGCAAAATAAATGACACATTGTCTGATGTAAAGTTTAAGAAAACGTGCTTCATGGTGCCATTTACTACCAGCATTTAAAGGCGCCCTAACGCCAAGTGAATTACATTATTCCCATTGCTATATAGAACCAACGATATTGTCTTGTGAGAATGATATTAATGATAATAAAGTATTAGAGAGACAACTATGGCCCGTGTATTTTCAGACATTGGAATAGTCGTTTTCTATTAAGACACATTGGATATGAGAGCACTAGCTCTCCACCAGGGAAGTGACGGTCAAAAAATCAACAGTATTCCTTAATGGAATGTTAAATACATAAAGTTTAAGCCAGTTTGAGTGATAATAACTGATTGTGCATATAATAGTTAATATTAAACGAAGCTCTCTTTCTAGAGCTTGTTTTATGCTTTAAACTATCAAACACTTAAAGGGACTGACGGCAGTCTTGAAGTGTTTATCAAGCATTAAAATAAACGTCTAGATTTATTAATCCAGTATATGTTTGACCTTAATCATTGATTGCATGTAATTAAATAAAATATGAAGTTTCCAGTTTTAGCTCTACTGGCCGAAGGCAGCAGACATGAGATTGCGAGATGTCCGTCGTCTGTAGCAGAGGGGTAGAACCTCCCACATTCATGTTTATTTTATCATTTTTTGTTCATGCTCATTAAAGGTCTTCATCATGACAGGTGGATTGTTTCAGGTGCCATCTCGCTCACATCACTAGAGCAGTGGCAGAAAAACAATTAACGTGGCTCCAGCGTACATTATAATTTGCAACAACTCTGCAGTTCTGCAGTGAGAAGTTTTTAGGCCCATTCTCCATATTTTATCTTGATGTAAATGGAGGATGAGCCTGGCATGTTCATTGCTGTTAGGCGCCATATAACCTTTCATGTGTTGGTGCGCCTTAAAACCCAATTCAGTTCTGTCGTTAACTTTTGCTTGTTAACTCGATAGAGCTTTCACTTTTTGATCAGTAGAGCTTATGTCGTGGTGCGGTGTCCGTCTGTCTGTCCGTCCGTAAACTATTTTTGTATCGACTATACCTCTGAAATTCATTGATGGATTTTCATGAAACTTTACAGAAATGTTGCTCATGATGTCTAGTTGATCCTAGCAAAAATTCATGTTGATGTGAAATCCATGATGGCCACGAAAACTAAAAATAGGTTATGCCGTGCTGCGACGTCCGTCGTCCGTCCGTCAACTTTTTTTGTGGCGACTACTCCTCTGAAACGACTCCTCTGGCGACTACTCCTGTGTGGCGACTACTCCTCTGAAACGACGGATTTTCATGAAACTTCACAGTAATGTTGCTCTTGATGTCTAGTTGAGCCTAGTAAACAACAGGTCGGCCTGAAATTCAAGATGGCCGCCACGGCTAAAAATAGATATTAAAAATGCGATTTTGTGGCGACTACTTTCGACAAGCCATAAGTGATATTGATTTGGAACCTTAACCAAAATTACTGGCACGACATGTAGTTGGTCCTAGCCAAAGTTTATTTTGATTGGATGTCAAACATGGCCACCAGCGGCCATCTTTATTTACATAGAGTTATATAGGAAAATATTGTGACGGCTACTTGTCTGAAACTACTTGATGGATTTTCATGAAACTTCACAGAAATGTTGCTCATGTTGTCTAGTTGATCCTAGCAAAAATTCAAGTCGACCTGAAATTCAAGATGGCCGCCACTGCTAAAATTAGATTTTAAAAATGCGATTTTGTGACGACTACATTCGAAAAACCATAAGTGATATTGATTTGGAAACTTTACCAAAATAACTGGCACGACATGTAGTTGGTCCTAGCCAAAGTTCATTTTGATTGGATGTCAAACATGGCCGACATGGCCGTCAGCGGCCATCTTTATTTACATAGAGTTATATAGGAAAAATTTGTGACGACTAGTCTGAAACTACTACGGATTTTCATGAAACTTCACAGGAATGTTGCTCTTGATGTCTAGTTGATCCTAACAAAATTTCAGGTCGGCCAGAACTTCAAGATGGCCACCACGGCTAAAATAGGTTTTTAAAAAACAAGTTTGTAATGACTACATCTTAAAAACTATAAGAGATATTGATATGAGACTTTTTCTAAAATGATCAGCATGGCATGGTGTTGGTACCATCCTTGTTGAAAATTATTTTGATTCAACATTAAACATGGCTGCCAGCGGCTATCTTTCTTTGCATAGATAGAGTTATATAGTAAAAATGTGTAAGACTTCTTCTCTGAAACTACTTGACAGATGTTCATTAAATGTCACAAGAATTTTGATCTAGCTATCAAAACCTATCAGTAGAGCTTCAAGGTCATAGACCTCTTGTTAAAATACAAATTTGTAGCGACTATTTCTGGAAAAGTATAAGTGATATCGATTTGAAAGATTTTCTAAAATGATCAGGACGACATAATGTTGGGCCTTGTCGAAAATCGTTTTCATTCGTCGTGAAATATGACTGCTAGCGGCCATCTTTGTTTACATGGAGTTATATAGTAAAACATTATACTGACTACTCCTCAGAAACTACTTGACAGATGTGCATGAAACATCGCTGGAATGTTGCTCCTGATATATAATTGATTCTAGCAAAATTTCAGGTCAGCCGGAAATTCAGGGTGGCCGCTATGGTAAAAATAGAATTTAAAAAAACACAAGTTTGTAGCGACTATTTCTTTATAACTATAAGTGATATTGATATGAGACTTTTTCTAAAATGATCAGCATGACACGATTTTGATCCTTGTCGAACATTATTTTGATTTGACGTTTAACATGGCCGCCAGCAGCCATGTTTTTTTACATAGAGTTATGTAGTAAAACCTTGTAGCAACTACTCCTCTGAAACTACCTGATGGATTTTCATGAAATATAGTAGTCGCACCGTCGTCAGTGACTCAGTCCGTCCGTCCGTACAATCGTATACGGTCAATAACTCTGGCATTCCTTCGGATTTTCAAATAACTTGGCACAAGTGCTCACCACAACAAGACGACGTGTCGCGCGCAAAATCCAGGTATATGGCGTCAATGTCACTTCGGGGGCATCTGTCACTTAACAGTGACATTAATTTTCATATTTATATAAGAAATAATTTTTGGTTGTTCAAGAAATATGTTTTAAATCTTCTTTTTTTATATACCGGTAGATGTATTTCGTTTTGGAAACTTGTTTTAGTTTAATATTTATTATTATAATATCAACATGGATTTCCCTTTAAATTAAGCAGTGGAAAACAGTACACCAAATTAATTATTTTGAAATAAAATCTATTTCAGTTTGGTAAAAATGTTGTTCACTAAATTGGCATGATCAATGATAATAAGATATATTAATAATACCAGGTGATTTTGTTTATTTATCATGATATTTAGTCAGTTGGTAGAATGTTGGCTTTGTTTGATAATTTAGTTAAATATTGACACTGTGAGAGCTTTAGGCTTGATTAGCCATTCAGTTTATTTCAGAGAAAAAAACAAACACTTTGATCAACATGTTGCAACACAACGATACATTCACTGTTATGGGAGAGCACTGTAATAACGACACATATAAATATTTTTTAAACTTTAATAGATTTGGCAAATATTGGGCGTGGCATGGATTGAATGTTTAACAATTGGGCTGCCGGTAAGCACAAAAGACCATTATGGCAAGCCCTTACAGCAGAAAGCATAAAGCAAAAAAGCATATTTAATATTACAATATTAAGGACATAAATACATGTGCACCAAATTAAATGTTCATTATGAAAGCAACTTTTCTGATTTAAGCAAGTGTTGAAAGCACGGTTGATATTCAAGCATAATTACAAGTGCACCGAATTCAATCAATTGAAATGTTTTTTAGCAATTCGTACGGACAGCAAATTTGTATATAATTTATGTTTAGATTACAATTCAGTCTATGGGTATACAGGAGCTGAATAAAGTTAAACTGAAAGTTATATGTCCTTCCTTTCACACCTTCGCTGCCCGCCGATAATTAAACACTACAACATTTTAACACAACTAGTTGTAGTCCAAAAGTTCCAGCAAGTATGTAAGTGCACTAATGTCCATGCCACGCCAGTAATTGTTGACTAGGTAAGTGGATCCAGATGAAGACATCAACTGAAAATATATAACTCAGAGAAAGCAACATGCTCTTGCAACATAAAACACAACTATCTTTTGATTAGAAGTACTGACAAATAACGAAATGTCTTAAATGAACCTGTACTTATACAACTTGATGACACTAGTATCGATTTAAATCAATGATCCTGAGGGTTGGGAGGGAGGGAATATAAGTTTTTAACTGTAAGCTCAAAGCAAATCTCACCTTTGTTAAAATAGTAGGAGACAAGAAAGGGAAATGCCGGTGTACATGTAAGAATAACTTCGCCGTGAAAATTACTCAATCTCAATAAGTTTAAAACAGCTGGTGTGTCATCCCATAACCATTGACTATAACAGATATTATAGTCAGTATTATGGGAGAGCACTGTAATAACGACACATATAAATATTTTTTAAACTTTAATAGATTTGGCAAATATTGGGCGTGGCATGGATTGAATGTTTAACAATTGGGCTGCCGGTAAGCACAAAAGACCATTATGGCAAGCCCTTACAGCAGAAAGCATAAAGCAAAAAAGCAAATTGAATATTACAATATTAAGGACATAAATACATGTGCACCAAATTAAATGTTCATTATGAAAGCAACTTTTCTGATTTAAGCAAGTGTTGAAAGCACGGTTGATATTCAAGCATAATTACAAGTGCACCGAATTCAATCAATTGAAATGTTTTTTAGCAATTCGTACGGACAGCAAATTTGTATATAATTTATGTTTAGATTACAATTCAGTCTCTGGGTATACAGGAGCTGAATAAAGTTAAACTGAAAGTTATATGTCCTTCCTTTCACACCTTCGCTGCCCGCCATATGGATGAGTGCCCGGACACTCCAAGTCATTGAGTGTCCAGGCACCCATCCACCGCCAAAAATAGGGGAAACATTTTTTGGCAGCAGCGAAGTGTGCCTACAAAAAGCAAAAATCCTAATGCCACGCCCAAAACAGAAACGCTGCCAAAAAAGCATATATTTTCCTAATCACTGCCTACTTTCGATGAAACATTCAAAACCAGCTGCTAACTGGTTAAGAAACAAGTTGTTTCCCACATTTGATAAGTGAACACCATCCTGTTCAAGACAGGTATCATCAGCTTGAATGTGTGGGTGTAGCAGATAAAGGCCCCCAATACCTATTATCGCCTTAGCAGCATAACTGTCAAAAGCAAAATATCCGAATGCCATGCCCAAAACAGAAACGGTGCCAAAAAAACAAAAAACAAAAATATATATATATATATATTGCCTTATCGCTGCCCACTTTTAATGAAACATTCAAATCCAGCCGGAAACAGGTTAAGAAACAAGTTGTTCCCCATTTTGAATAAATGAACACCATCCGGTTCAAGACAGGTATCATCAGCCTGAATTCACTGTTAGTTTATTTAGTACATTTTAATTTTAAGTTGCAAGCCATTATAGCCATATACTGGTAATTTTTCGAACAGACATTTTTTTAAATGTCACAACTCAATTTTAAATTCAATATATGATTTAAACAACTATGGGATTATTAACTAAACCAACAGACTGACAGTGTATGTATTTGTTCATACTGCGAGATAATTAAAGTAGTAAATTCTCTACTTGCTTCTCCAGGAAGTACAGAAAGTTACGTCTCAGAGGATGATCTTGATTTGAAATTACTTCAAATATCTGTAATACCATACAGTGGTACACAGATATCTAAAAAGTAAATTTTGGTATGGTGCTTTAGGTCATTTTAAAAGCACAATGCTTTATATGACGGTCGATTTTCTGTGGTGGGGGTAAAACAAATCGACATTCTACACTCTTCTATTTGAATCAAGCTGGCAAAACCAACTGATTTTCTTTCTATACGACCGTTCTAAGACAGGACATACGGTATGTCGTGGCGTTGTCCATCCATCTCTGTCTGCTAAGTTTTGCGATGTCCGCTCTCTAACTCAAACAAATATTATCCAATCATTATGAAACTTGGAATATATGTTATCTGCACAATATCTCAAAAACCAGACCAATCGTCCCGCTACTAATGGAGTTGTGGCCCTTTAATATTTGAAAATTGACAAGTTTGCGATGTTATCTCTAACTGGAACGACTATTATCCAATCCTTGTGAAACTTGGAAATAATGTTTATGGGCATAATATCTCTGTCAAGTTTGAAAACAAGTCCAATCGACCAGTTAACATGGATTTATGGCCCTTTAATTATTGAAAAGCGTCCCAGTAACAACGGAGTTACGGCCCTTTAATTATTGAAAATTGACAATTTTGATGATGTATGATTAATAACTTGAATATTTGTTTTTCAATCTTGATGAAATTCGATCTAGTTTGAAAACCAGTCCAATCGCCGTGGTAACAACGGAGTTCGTATTATGTCGCAGCACTTACACTTACAATTATTTATAACAGTTACAAACAAGAGCAAACATCAATTCGTGGGTAATGATGTCTCCCCCCAGTGTGGGGGTTGCGGGGACCGCCCCATATATATTGAACCGCTTCAGGGATTTGGAAATAACTTGGCACACATGTTCACCATATCGAGTCGACGTGCAGAGCACAACTTACAGCCACGTCCGTTCAAGGTCAAGGCCACACTTAGAGGTCAAAGGTCATACGCACTATATTACGTATCCGTATTATGGGGTGGGTGACATGTGTTTGTTACAAAAACAACTCAGTCTAGTTTTAATATCATTATCAATATCATATCAGGTTATTTGGTAAAACTAGTGCGTTAATAGTTCTTTACAAAAACAAAAGTGCTGTCAATAATTACTCTTTTCAGTGCATGTTAGCAAACAAATATATTCTGCTGGCGAATAATGATCCACTTTCGACGGGCGTATTTTGTGTCCAATTGACACTCTTGTTAATCGTTTCAGTCACGCACAAAAATGTAAACAGCACACTTGATTCAGATAGGTTTTTTCTTCATAACTTTCTTAATATTTAACAAATTGTACTCAACTAAAACACAAGTATCCCTCTAAAGTGAGTTATTTCCTTCGCCGCATAGAATAATTCGATACATCCAATACTTTTGGAGTCTAGCCCTCCGAAAGTGTCCCATTTTTAAAGAAATCCATTACCGTGTACATTTTATGATGGATAATCTTAGAAAGTATTGATTTAATACTAATTTTACCGTTTCCGGAGGAGAGAATGCCTCAGTTTGTACAGGTATGTGCCCTTTAGGTGAACACACTTCTCTAAATGAAGTTATGAAGCAAAAACATACATGGATTAAGCGTTTTTTGATATTTTTTGCCAAGAACGCGATAAAAAAAAAAGTCGTGTGGTTTCGCCACCGTGTTAATTATATCTCAGAGGAACAATTAATTCTTACAGATTATTGGGTCCGAATGTACGGACGGATAAACAGACAGGTATAGAACCCTCCGGTTTAAACCGGTATGGGACTAATACAATACAGGTTACATGTTTATATATGCTTGGTGTTAAATCAAGGTTCTCGACAGAGCCATTGCTTGACGTTCCAAACCTCATGTCATAGCAGCGCTGCCTAAAGTGACTGATTTTCTTAACATCATCTACGCGCCACAACACCAATATCATTTACCAATTTATGTTCATAACAAAGTAGTTACAGGGCAACGTAATTGTTCATGATGTTCTCTGAAATATTGGAAAATTAAAACTCCATCTCAAATCCTGAATCCCATCTGCCGTAAGTCGTAAGAATACACTGAATGAATTGAATTGGGTTTTAAGGCGCACCAACACATAAAAGGTTATATGGCGCTTAACGGGAATGAACATGTCAGGCTCGTACTCCATTCACATCAAGATAAAATACAGAGAATGGGCATAGTACCGTATTACCTGCAGAACTGTAGAGTTGCTGCAAATTCTATTGTAGATACTCCATTTACGATAGAGCCACGGTTTCACGTTTGCCTGCGGAGTGGCATGATAAAGACCTCGAATGAACATGATAAAAATGACAAAATGAATATGAATGGTGTTGGGGCGGGTGCGTGTCATATCCCTCTGCAGCCGACAGTGTGTTTGTGAGATTGCAGTGATTGTATTCTACTCCGGATACCACACGAGGGAAACATGCACTAAACATACTTATTTTAAATAGTTGACCACCTGGGACATGTACATATGTCTATGATTACACTCACAATCCAGCATACAAGTCAACGTCCACACTATTTTCGCGCTATTAAAATTGATATTAATCAGTAACTTAGCATGTAATCGGACATCTTGACATCAATATGTCAATTACGATCCCATTTGTCTATTTATCTCGGCGTGACCCAGTAGACGTGAAACCCCAAAGGACCCATGTTCAAGTCTCATCGGCGCCACATATTCGTCGGTGCGTTCATGGAAAGGGACGTTCAACGGGTGGTCTCATTGCATCGGGGTCTATTTTCCGAAAAAGAACCACAGGAAGCCAGCTTTAATAAGTTTAGACAGAAATCAAAGTTGGTCTATTACGTCTCTGGTGCAGGGCACATTCCCGAATTCGATCTATTATGTCTCCATATATGGGGCGGCTTAAAAACGTTGTTTATATAGATCTATATATACACAAAAAAAGAGGGCATCTTCTCCACCTGAAAGTGAAGACTAACAATCTATGGCACTATTCAAAAAACCCAGTATGCGGTTGTCCTTATATGAACTTCGCTATTGAAAATCGATTACCGAAGGAGGGTTGCTGGACTAGTCACTCATGATTTTTTTTGTACAATTTTAAAAGACCGTGGTGACTGTGAAACTATTATAACTTAATTATATATAAATAAAATAGTTTTACGCTGAGCCCTGGCATTTCATAGTCAAAACTCTCCAAAGAGCTCTATAATTAAAATATGTTGATTTTCTTCATAACATTCAATAACTGCACTGTTCTCTCCAAAATGTTGTGAAAGACAATCGAGGTGTTTTTGAATGTGACAACTACGGTTATGTGATGCAATATAATCAATACAAAATGGTGAAACTATCAACCATAGAAATGAACATAATTGTCCAAGTTATGCTTCAACATTATATTTAAAATGAGTTGTTGAGAAAATAAATATTATGCAACATACTATTTTTTTCCCGTCACATATTTAATTTTATTATATACCTATTACTAATTAATACCTAGTAGTTGTATTACCTTCACAATACAAAAACGTTGGAGGGCTGGCGTGGCGCAGTCGGTAGCGCGGCGGATTTGTAACCGGAGGCCCCGGGTTCAATCCTCCGTGGTGCCACTGAGTTCCGTCGGTGTGTTCTTGGGCAAGACACTTTTCCATAGCCTCGTCCGTCGGATGGGGACGTAAACCGGGCGGTCCCGTGTATCGGTCTATCCTCCGAGCACGTTAAAGAACCATAGGAATCTATTCGATAATAAGAGTAGGGCAGGTTCCCGGATTCCTATGTATCCTTCCCCTCTCTCTGGGGCGGCTCTAAATAACATATACTGTGTTAATGAGCCATTAAACAACATTCAGTTCTATACAAAAACGTTAATCAATTCTAGTGAACAATTCCTGTATCACTACGAACAATTTCTGATTTTGTCTAACAATCCTACTAACAAAAGCTACGGATGACTTTTCAAGGTCTTATCCATTTAATGGGTATAAAAGGGGTATAAAATGTATAACAGAGTTATGGCACTTGTTTGTACTTCCTCTAAAGATAGTGAATACATACGTAAAGTTTATGTCTAGCAGTTTCTGAGGTATGAGCTTGCCGAAAAATAATAACGCTAATAGCAACATACACTGACGCCGGGTCGAATAGACTAACATGCCTTTTTTGCGAAAATCTAATTAATAATTGATGTGAGAACTACTTTTTGACTCCACTAAATTTATTTCCCCATATAATATATGATATAACTGATTCGCTAATTATAATTGAAAATAATCTGCAGGCTGCACTGCATATACTTAGAAAACGGCATGGTATTGAACACTGAAAAAAGTCCTACAACTACAACACCTCAGAAGTGCGTAGTACTAAAACACTCACCTATGTCTTTAAACTACAATAACTTTAATATTCAATTGACCTCTGAAAGTAAAGTACATGTATTAGGCGTACACCTGAATGAAAACCTTAAGTGGGATGAACATATAATACGTATTCGAAAGAAATTATCATCATATCTGTGGCTATTATTTAGAAAAAAGCAATATAATACACTTTTACTATAAGGCTTATATCCAGCCACATTTAGATTTTTGCAATATTATATGGGGAAATACAACGAAGGGAAAGATCTTAAAATAGTCTTCAATTCAATTCAATGTAATGATTGATACATAATTTAAGAATCGTGTGAATCCCTTTAAAACTGAGGCTACCCCAGCTATCAGATTTCAGCAACGTTATACTGCTTAATACTTATATATGGATGCCTAGACCACAAGAACCCAATTTCAATAAATAGTTTCCTTTATTATGTTGAGCAGCCTGTGTACATCTTAATTAAAGATCAGGGTCAGGCTTGTGACCTAAGTTTTGATAAGACTGTTTAGAAACCATACATACATATGTAAATGTATGTAACGTTTGAAGACTACGCATCTTTATAAGACACGGAGCTTTAAACGCAAATGTTAACATGGTCAAAAACATAGACGGATGCATCCATGGGACGTGTATGTCAAGCTTTTTGCAGAAGCTGATAGACAAAAATGGAAAATAATATTAATTTTACTTGCAATGCACTGACTTTTGACGTTTATTATTAATAGTCTCTCATAGCTCTATGTAGAGCCAGTTTGATTGCTTTTATAAATATCATGTATACTTTGTTATACTTTTATTTGTAACTGTATATTATAAAAGGTGAGACTGAAATAAAATATGTGTATTGTATTGTATTGTATTGTATTGTATTGTATTGTATTGTATTGTATTGCATTGTATTGCATTGTATTGTATTGTATTGCATTGTATCACACCCTCATTCTACTGACAACTCCATTCCAACCAACTGTTCGTGCAAACTGAAGTCCGTCTCTGACCAGGTACTCTCCACATCGCTGGCATCAAAGTCAGACGCTTGTCAAAAATGGACATGTACATATTTCACTCATGTATAATGGTGAATTCAAAACGTTTTGGTGCAAAACACAAACCTTATTCATGAATATCTCTACTCCATGCAGTTCAACATGCTTTGTCACCACGCAATTTGAAATAATTAAAAATGAAAGTTCGTTCTTCCGACAAATTATACATTAGAAGTATAGATATAGTTGTGTATAGATATATTACGAGACAACTTTCGGAATCGAAAACCAAACCATGAAACTTTCAAAAATGTATAGTTTGGTGTTCGATTCCGAAAGTTGACTCGTAATATATCTATACATAACTCTATCTATACTTCTTATGTAAAGTTCGTCGGAAGTTTTTTTATCACAAACTGCGTCGACTGAACATGTCAGACTGACGCAATTTGTAATAACTTTAAAAAGAAACATAGTTTGGTATTCGAATCCGTATTGTGAATGAGTGAGTGATGCATAGATCGATAGTTTAGACTATTGTAACTCAAAAAGGATATTTTTCCTATGTAATGACACCCAGAAGAAAATGTATAACGGTCGTAAGGAACATTTTCATTGTTTGCAAAAGGGTCCGAAATGCTTTCAAAACATGGTTTGAGAAACTATAGAACTGCGCTTAGCCGACGAGGTTACTGTTTCGACGATTCTTACTTAGAGAAGTTTACTAGCTTGAAGTCCTCCATCCATTGATGTTGTCTCCAAAGGCTACATTAATTTTATTGTTTGCTTGTTTGTATATGGTTTTACGGCTCTTTTAACACTTATAGTCATATCGAGCTGGTTTCCTGGGTGACTACAAGTACTCAACACGGCCCATTATCCTGACACCGAGACAGTCAGTCCTTGTATGGACCGAGCGCTTAGCGAAGGAGCCACTAGTACTATTTTAAAGATCCGACCGGCTTATCGAACCCACGACGCTCTACTACTAAGACACCGCCGCGGTTAATGGTATTGTCCACCAGAGTCTGCATATTAAAATAGGTGTTTGGTATATTTTCCATTTTTCACTACTTTGCCTCTCAATTCATTATTCCCGGGCGATGGCTGCCTTCCATGGTGTCAGATGACATGTTCCCATTTGGACAAAAACTATTTATGTGTGAAAAATGCGATGAACAGAATAAAACGAGCAAAAAATATTTGCTACATTATTTGGAACTTTACAAAAATAAATAATGGAAGAGTCCACTTTGAAAATGCAGTGGTTTAAGGGTTAATATTCAAAGATGAACTATTGTCCAAGTAACAGTATATTAGGATGATTCAATTATTTCAGTTCGTGATGAGCCAACTCATCAACTCATCTTTACCTGGTTTGCACTGTTTGTTTTTCAATCGCCGAGATGGTACAGACCGCGCGGGTTCGAATCCCAGTGGGAACGACTCTCATATGTAATGTAGTATTGATTCTTACGGATGGCGGAAGGTGTATAGTTCTGGTTTACCCATTAAAAGGTGGGAGATCTGCCTCCGCCACAAAAGAAAAATCTAAGTTAAACCACATACACACAAACCTTCTGACTGTGGATCGAATAAACCTTTGTTAGCGGTCACTTCTACAAAGCATCCCCCACTGTCTTAAACAGCCATATTCTTGCATATATAGCTATATAAACAGCCATATTTTCTATATCCCGTTTATACAATGTCAGTGGAAATCCACTTTTATTAAGCAGTTACCTGCCTTAAGTTGTCACTTTCGGTCATTCCCTTGAGTGCCATTATCCCCGAGTGACGCATTTACGCGGCTTTTGAAAACAACGCAAATCCAGATGAGACAACCAAATTTCTACAGAAACATAATTAGGTGATATTCGCTATACAACTTTTTGTTATAAAAAGGGGCATCACAGAGGGTATTTGGATTTTGCAAAAAAAACACGTTTTCTCTGAAACCATTGACCCCAAACGAATCAGACTTTATTAGATTTGTCCTAGCATTATCTCCTTTGCGAACAATGTAAATGGTGGGTGTGCATGGCCTAGTGGTAGAGCGTCGGACTTCTATATCGAAGGGTCCCTGGTTCGATCCTTGACCGTACCATGTTCATTGTGTCCTTGAGCAAGACACTTTACCCACGATGCTTAGTGCTGGTTCTCCTCCATGGAGGATGCCAAATGTGGTTAGTATAAGTCACGGGATTCACCTACATGTACAAATAATACACAAATTGATGCTTTTATTTTGAATGTGTCCACTATAAAGGTTAAAGGAGTAAATTGTTAAGTCTTTATGTCCGAAATCCACATACATGTAAATGCCGCTTTTGAAAACGGCGTAAATGCAGATGAGACTCATCAGGTTTTGCAAAGCTTTCCAATCTGATAGTGGATAATACATACATAAGAAACAAGATTTTTCTATGGTCAGCTGACTTAAGACTCTTTAGAAACCTATGAGTCCAAATCAACTGATGATGGAAAATTTTCTTTATGGATATTCAAGCAAATTCCACCATCAGATTAGAAAATATTGGAAATCCTAGTGAGGCAGCTCGTTATGAGCCATAACTGGTGTCAACAATAATAAGTATTTTCATTGTGTGTGCGCATGCGGACCGGAAGGAGAAAAGGCGAAACAACGACAAATGCTTCATTGTCGTCTTTTTATTTGCGGGCGAAAAGACGACAGAACGAAAGACGACATATGTTGATCGCGGCGTTTAAGTCGCGTTCCAACGCTCGTCTTTAACGTCTCACACCACAATTAATTTTCCATAGGGTCCCATTGTAATGTTTTTGTTCGTGGCATAGTGATAAAAAAGATTTTGCAACATGTATTTATGCTTAAATTCTTCATTGATCCAATATCTGCATGAAATTAACTTTTAACAAATATTTACCAGATTGAACTTTTTTTAATATCAAAATTTAGACAAAAATACAACCCCGTGGAGATTAGACCCATGATGTGTAAAATGAGGCAGAATTAGCTAGAAATCTTATTTCAACATGCATTTTTCTGTGATCTCTTCCTAAAATGCTGTAGATTTAGAACCTGGTAAAGATAAATCAATGTATCCTGTAAAATGTAGAAAAGCGAACTTTTTTTTTTATCTACCTCCTTCATCTGGAGGGCACGAGTATTCAAGGGAGATAATAGTGGTGTGAGTCCTTTCGTGCCGCGCGTTTTCGTTCTGGCGCGCTTTAGTGTCGTTATTTCTTCTTTTCGTCCGCGAAAAGGCGCCGCTCGAAATAACGACAAGTGTACCAAATGTTGTTTTATTCCGCGGGCAAAAATATACTGGCAGAAATTAGCCACCATATAGTTGCAAGACAATTTGACCATCAGACTCCAACTTCTTGATGAAAGTTATGACCAACGTGACCAACAAGTGCCTATCAAGTCAAACAAGTAAAAGATGTTTGAGTAGGGTTTTACAGTGTGAGTGTGTGTCACACATAATAAGTGAAAAAGAAGAACACCTTCTGACATGCCAAAGTTACCAAATGCTTCACATTATAAAATAAACATTCAGTTTCTTAAACTAGATATGCAAAAGACCGTGCTAAACGTATTTCTTTTAATATATAATAAAAGGTAATGCACTTTGACGTTTTCTGTTTTTCTTCTTTATTTTATCAGATTTAAAATATAGCATTGTTGCAATATAATCGACAATTAGTACGCGGTGTTAGTAAACAGCTGAAGAAATCTTTCTTAGAAGATATTCACCCCACCCCCTCCACCCATTCCCGAAGACCTTGCACGATAAATTAAGTTTCCCAGAATTCTAACGAGGTTTTAGTTTTTAACAGATTGTCAACCTCCTAAATTTACTGTGGAAGGAGAATGGAGAACCATTTACGCTGGTATAACCTGTAGGTTATATTCCACTAAAGCAGTCGAAAGAAGTTCATTTTCTTCTTTAAAAACGTTTTTTAAATGAAGTTTCCTGTAATGTATTGGCTTTAACAGTATTCTGGACATGTTATTGATATTTGAAAATGCGGCTCATCGTATTTTTGATTTTAACAGGTTGTCAGCCTTCTCACTTTACTGGGGAAGGGGCATGGAGACTCAGTTACGCTATTATAACTTATGTATAAAAATGTTGAGTAACAAAGTGCAGACAATAATTCGATGTCATGAGTTTTCATCATGTGGATTTTCCGATGTTTTATTGAAAAATACAGTGTTGTTAGAACTTGAGTCCACTGTGTGAGGGTTATATGATTCAACAACGTATCAGAGTAAGCCAATTCAAAGGGCTTTGTAGTAAAACAAAGGAGAGTACAACCAGGTTTTAGGGTGCACCAATCCATTTGTGTTTCAACTTTTAGAAAAGTACAATTCTCTTATAGTTGATAATGTTATTATTTTTTGCTGGCTTCCAAGCCATGTAGGAATACATGCTAATGCTAGAGCTGATAGTGCTGCTAAAGCAGCATTAGGTTTACATATATCTAATGTGAAATTACCTTATATTGATTTTAAAAATTGTTTTGACACATATATTCGTAACTATTGGCAAGCCGCTTGGGTTTGTCAGTTAACAATAAACTCCATTCAATTAAACCGTTACTCGGAGAATGGCGTCCTTCTAGTATACCCATTCGTCGAGAAGAAGTTGTCCTAGCCCAGTGCAGGATAGGGCATACATGTTTCCCCCCACGGGAATTAAGGTTCAAATAATGTCTTGTAAATCACATTGAAAAAAAAAGAAGAATTATTTAGGGAATTTGCAAAGCACTAGAACTACACAATTTTCAAAGTTGTTGTTTTTGTTACACATTTTGTTTTGTACAATATAAAATTTGTATAAACAAATCTAGGTGGTATGGACGCAAAATAGTGGAATATATTCTGGATAACAGTCATAGGATAACATGTTTAAATAATCTTTGTTTTAATCGATTTTTCGTTACTCAACACCAATTATAAACGGTCCATGCATCCATTGTTTTCAACACACTAACCCTTTTCAAATTGTTCATTGAACAATGGTGTGCTGAAAAATGACGTTAACATAGGGTCCGTAAAAAATCCCGGACGTAAAGATCGCAGAAATATTACCGCATGCATCTGAAACTTGTTAATTAGCTTATGTTTTATATGTGTGGTTGCCGGGGAAGAATACAACCACTGCAATCTCACAAATACACTGTCCCTTGCAGAAGGGTAGGACCGCCCCCACCCCCGCCTCCAATTCATATTACACTGTCCCTTGCAGACGGGTAGGACCGCCCCCACCCCCGCCTCCGATTCATATTACACTGTCCCTTGCAGAAGGGTAGGACCGCCCCCACCCCCGCCTCCAATTCATATTACACTGTCCCTTGCAGAAGGGTAGGACCGCCCCCACCCCCGCCTCCAATTCATATTACACTGTCCCTTGCAGAAGGGTAGGACCGCCCCCACCCCCGCCTCCAATTCATATTTATTTTGTCATTTTTTATCACGCTCATTAAATGTCTTTATCATGACACCGCGATGGCTCCATCGTAAATGTAGTGTCTACTATAGAATTTGCAGCATTTCTGCAAGTAAGACGGTTCTAGGCCCATTCTCCATATTTTATCTTGATGTAAATGGAGGATGAGCCTGGCACGTTCATTCCTGTTAGGCGTCATATAACATTTCGTGTGTTGGTACGCCATAAAAGCTTTGCGCTTATATTCACATTTTAATAATACTTCTTCCTTTTCCATTAGCTATTTAAATCAGGGAGCGAGATTTTATTGATTGATAAAATACTATATTTAGACGCAAGAATACAGTTTCTAGTCTATCTAACAGTTTTACAATAGCACGTTACATGGACCCATGAAACACATTGAAACATAATTAAACTCCCCAAAACAATTTAAGGACCATGTTCAAAAGAATTGTAAAAAATACTTTATCATTAACTATTCTGGATTGCATATCCATATAATACGTTTGTACAATTGTAACAGAATACAACGAAACCTACAAATTAAAAAAGAAATAAAAAAAAAAAGACCCAAAGTCAAAACATTGTCCTTAAACTATTTTTAGGAGTATATTATTCGGTATAAACTTTATATATTTTACATCAATTACGAAACAAGCTACACAACTTACAAAAATCACTCTCGATGGCACGGATGACAAAATATGCATACCTAATGTGGAAGGAAACCGGAGAACCCCGGGAAAACCAATACTTTAGCTAGTGACCACCGTACCCTTTCACTTACAACACCAATAACGGGAAGTCTGACACTCTATTTTCGACATATTGCATGACAAGGCCTCTATCTTTTCAGCTGAACTAAAGGCAATTGAACTTGCCTTAAACTATATTCAGGAATCTGATGATGACCATTTTGTAATATTTTCTGATTCCCTTTCATCTCTTCAAGCCCCGGCTAATATGAA
The DNA here is from genome assembly GCA_037043455.1 of Cyrtodaria siliqua. Taxonomy (NCBI): domain Eukaryota; kingdom Metazoa; phylum Mollusca; class Bivalvia; order Adapedonta; family Hiatellidae; genus Cyrtodaria; species Cyrtodaria siliqua. Next base: position 180,541 of record JAWPHD010001841.1, on the reverse strand, counting down.
ACATGATAAATATAGATATAAAAATCGAACAGGAAAAGCAGCATTCAAGCACGACAGTCAACCACAAACACACACAGAAACAAAGAACACATTTAAAGATGAATAAAAGGCCATCTTACATCACTAACACAAAAGGGTTGACAGTAGGGCTACCGCCTTGGAACGGTCAGTGGCAAAAAGGGCCGCTGGGGGTTTAAACCAGGTTTTAGGGTGCACCAATCCATTTGTGTTTCAACTTTTAGAAAAGTACAATTCTCATATAGTTGATAATGTTATTATTTTTTGCTGGCTTCCAAGCCATGTAGGAATACATGCTAATGATAGAGCTGATAGTGCTGCTAAAGCAGCATTAGGTTTACATATATCTAATGTGAAATTACCTTATATTGATTTTAAAAATTGTTTTGACACATATATTCGTAACTAATGGCAAGCCGCTTGGGTTTGTCAGTTAACAATAAACTCCATTCAATTAAACCGTTACTCGGAGAATGGCGTCCTTCTAGTATATCCATTCGTCGAGAAGAAGTTGTCCTAGCCCAGTGCAGGATAGGGCATACATGTTATTCTCAGGCGTTGGTTGTTTATGCAGGCATTGCGTGATGTCTTCAGAAACCTCGCCTGCAAGTCGACGGAGTCGTGCCGCATACCCTACCTACGTTATAAATGGGACGCATCATAGCTTTATAGTAGGAACAAGATATAAAACCACAAGAGCTATGATTCTCATAGCCAGGCGGAATCGAGATGATGACCTACCATGATCTAACTGGTGAACCAGCATGGTTGATCTTCCGGTATCGAGGGTACATTAGCGGTGGAAGCAGAATGGTTGATCTTCGGGTATCAAAGGTACATTAGCGGCGGAACCAGAATAGTTGATGTTCTGGTATCGAGAGTTAAGTTAGCGGCGGAACCAGCATGGTTGATCTACCAGTATCGAGGGTACATTAGCGGTAGAACCAGTGTGGTTGATCTTCGGGTATCAAGGGTACATTAGCGGCGGAACCACCAAAGTTGATTTTCCGGTAGCGAGGGTTAAATTAGCGGCGGAACCAGCATGGTTAATCTACCGGTATCGAGGGTACATTAGCGGCGGAACCAGCATGGTTGATTTTCAGGTATTGATCTAGTGTACATCATCTGCGGAACCAGTATGGTTGATCTCCCAGTACTGATACAGGATAGAATGAATGAATGCTGATACTGGATAGAATGAATGAATGGTGTTTTACGGCACGTCGGCACATAAATAGGTCATATTGTGCGCAAAAACTGACGAAAGATGAAGAAATGAAGGATTAACTAAAAATGTATGTAAATATATAATGATAAAACTATTTACAAATCATGGATGATATGGTAGTAATATAAACTATATATACGTAAATCAACAAATGCCCGAAAACGGGTATATAAAGAAGTAAATATATACAAGAACATATTATAATGATTTATATAGTCTGACTTCCTTCAGGAAATCTAAAACAAGACTAAAATCTATAGTATCAAACAACTCGGTCATAGTATTAACATTGTAGTACCTTTGACGCATAGGATCAAATAAATATAACTATGCGCAGAAACCAGAGCAATCTTGAGTTGTATAACAAGCATAAAAACTATCTCCTAGATTTATTAACACTGAATAACTTATGAATAACTGTGACGTTAGAACTGCTTGCATTTAATCAATGTTATTAGGTCTTTGATTTAATTAAATATTGGTGCAATATTATCAATAGTTAGTAATATGTAAAAACAATTTGCTTTCAAATATTCTAATACTTAATATTAATGATTCCAAATATGGAAGTCATGAAGAAAAACTAATGGGACACCGTGAGTTTAAAACAAATCAAGATTGTCGTGTGTCCCCTATAAGACGGCTAATGTCGGATACTGTCAGATAGAGGAGCTCTTTTTTCTTTCTTTTTTTTACAATTTAGTAAAAAGCCCCCTTTACAGTCGTGTTCATACCTAATATATACATTTTTTCCCAAGCTATAGCGCTGAAAATAAGTTATACAGCACAGACGCAATGTGAGCATCTATAAAATTCAAGTAGAACAAGTAAGTCCCCATTTTGTTTCAATTCAATTTTCCTTCACATTTGATATTCTCAACTAAGCAATTCGTTTAACCATTATTTGAGTATATTTTACAGTAACATGACTGTCAAGGTCGTTTTATCGTCATTGACAAAGTGACGAAACATATATTCTTGAAGCACGCACCTTTAAGGCAACGAACCACGTTTATCCTGGAGACCCATTACATTTAAGGCAACGGATTAGCACTTGTCACTGACCACAGATCACCGAGTTCAATGTTGGGGTATTGTATTTCCGTAATTGTCTATTTTAACAGGATCACTTGGTAAATCTTCATACTCTGGTTTCCATTCTTGCAAGAGATGTTCAAAATCCGCATTCGCTTGCTTCGCCGCCTGCCCTTGATAGTGGAGTCCATTTTCTAACCAGTTGAAGGAAAGTCCTTTGTGATCTGCAAAATAGCATACAAATTAGCTAAAGCAATATTTACATGTTCTGGAAGCATAAGCGCTCTCAGGATAGGCATATTTTGATCGGTTTTAGGAAACTCGAAACATTGGTTTCAGAGAAGCCATGATTCACTGCAAACAAACCTTAACGGACGGACAAATTGACGCCGGGTGATTAACCATGGCATCCGCTCTGCTGATCTTTGATCAGTTGCGCTAAAAACAGCATACAAAGCAATTACTTAGGAAGAGATTTGTTGACACTTATTCAAGTTTTAATACTATCTTTATACATGAGGATTTACATCCGTGTTCGTTCATATTGTTTCATACGTACACTTAATACGTACACGTATACTTCTGTTTCATATTCTCGCATTTTATATTTAACTTAAACTGATATGAGTATGATATCTGGAGTGTAGATTTTGTAAATAATATACTTTTGCATATATCTTTAGTATATCACGTTAATTATATAAACGTCTAACGAGGTTTGGGATGGGTGTGGGGGGGGGGGGGGAGGGGGGGGGGAGAGAGAATTTCTATAGGTAACTGTAAATCACTGTTAGACATACAATTTCATGAGCAAAGTGTGATATTCAAATTTTCTTCAGATTATGAGTCCCACCCAATAAAGCATTTGTGACCAGTACACATAATAACACATTAAAGAATGTTATATATGTATTTTGTTCTGCTCTGATTTTTCGTCTAAAACAATTAAAAAATACCAGATAAGTTTTGTATTCAAAAACAAAATTATGAACATATATTTCTTCATTAAAGTAAATTACAAAGTGTTGTTAAAGCTGTACAGTCCCTATTTTAACTGGTAATAACTCATGAATATCAATGAGTCACGTGTGAAGTAGTTTCAAATCGACGAACAACCCCAAAAGTCGGTATATAAGGAGAAATCGATACGTAAAATTTCACATTTTTATTAAGCCTCCGTACGGGTAACATCGATAAATATACGGCTCCAGAATATATACGATAAAAAAAATAGTTGCCCGGAACGGGATTAGAACCACAGACTTGCACTTGTAAGATTTGAAAGATGTACGCTGAACCTCTAGACCACTGCTATTTATTGGTATTTTGTAGCATTTTTAACACTAAATAGGCATTACGTAATAAAAAGAGCGTGCACACAAACTCATCAAGCGCTAAATAACAAGTCGAGATATGGTTGATTTGAGTCGAAATATTAGTTTCATATTGATAAGATACAGTATTACACCAGGCAATGTTAATTTACACGTGCGACAATATGGTCTGCATATTTATGGATCCATCTTTAGTTGCGTTCAAATATGTTAAGTTATTTTGCCTCATAATATATGGTAGTCAGTATATTATTTTCTCAAGTAGCGTTGTATTTCAGTGGATACAGCACCGGACTTTAAATCAGAAGGTCGTGTGTTCGAGCCCCGAAAGAAGCTAACTTTTTTTTTCTGTAAAAATTACTGTTACCTGTGTATAGGTACGATGTTCACTGGTCGATGTATATACAGTAAATGATTTCTTGCGCTATATTTGCTCGCTTAAATACCCTATTTCGACATGAGCTGGTGAACATAGAGTTACAAATCAAGACACGCCTACAAAGAAGAAATCGATTGGTATAGGGACTCTGTAGCTTTAAGCTATTCTTACCCTCAATATAGCAGTGCTATACAAATAAAAAACTAAGAGCGGGCCTCAATTTATTTACCTGAGTTGATCAGCCATGAAGCGTGCTGGCTGTAAATATTCAAGCTTCCCATGCTTTTTCAATGACCAAGTAGTGTTGGGAAATGTGTCCTTGAGTAAATAGAACGGCTTGCACAGGAAGGAGTTATATAATATGTTAAGCATGAGATTGCTGGACCCGACCAGACCAAGCCCGTTGTTCTCAAAGAGCTGAGAAATGAGATAGCAGATATAATTACCATCATTTTTAACAAATCTCTGTCCACAGGTACAGTTCCAAACGACTGGACCAATGCCAATGTATGCCCCCTATTCAAAAAAGGCGACACCAGTGATCCAAACTACCGACCAATATCCCTTACTTGCATTCTTTGTAAAACTCTGGAGCACATTGCAGCTTCTAACCTTTCCTCACACTTCAGAGAACATACTATCTTATGTGATCTCCAGCATGGTTTTAGAGAAAGACTTTCATGTGAAACACAACTATTACAACTAACTGACAATATTATTAATAACACCGCCTCTGGAAACAAACAGATTTAGTACTACTTGACTTAAATAAAGCATTTGACAAAGTCAGTCATTCCAAACTGATCTACCAGCTACAGGAACACAGTGTATGCCCACAGGTGGTCAACTGGATACAATCCTTTCTTTCAGGCAGGAGTCAGACAGTGGTTCTAGAAGGCGATCAGTCCACTGTTGTTCCTGTAACTTCAGGGGGTGCCCCAAGGGTCAGTTCTGGGCCCCCTACTTTTTCTTCTATATATAAATGAACAACCATCCAATATAAATTCACAAGTTCGCCTATTTGCTGATGATACAGCAGTTTACTTAATCAGCAATTCAATTTCCGATTGCAACACACTCCAACAAGATCTCCGTCAGCTTGAAATCTGGGAAAATAACTGGGATATGGAATTCAATCCCTCTAAGTGCCAGATTCTTCACATTTCAAAATCTAAAAACATTATAAAGCATCAATATTATCTCTATGGCCATATCTTGGAAACTGTCTCACATGCAAAATATCTTGGCGTGGATATATCAACTGACATGAGCTTGAACGTCCACATTTCCAGGATCTCTACAACTGCAAATAAAACACTTGGCTTTCTAAAAATAAATATCACCACTAAAAACCAACAGGTCCGTCAGCTTGCCTACAAAACACTAGTGCGTCCACAAGTGGAATATTCATCAACAGTCTGGAGTCCTTATCCAATCACCAACATTCATAAAATTGAACTGGGTGTACTGGGTAAAGCACGACTTCTCGCCTTACTCAAAAGAAATATAAAAAGATCGGACAGGGAAATTAGCATTCAAGGAGGACAGTCAACCACAAAATACAGAAACAAACACGCAAACAGACAAACAAGAAGGCAAAAGCAATAATAAATGCAAACGACATCACAAACACAAAAGGGTTGACAATAGGGCTACCGCCTTGGAACGGTCAGTGGCAAAGTAGGCCACTGGGGGTTTAAACCGGTTCTAGGGTGCACCAAACCTCACACTTACCCTACTGTCGTCCCATTAAAACAGGACAGTGTAAATAAAGAAATCTCCGCCATGATCTAACCTCTAACCAACAAGGCAGCATCAATAGGCAATATAAGTAAAACACAAATATGCTCGTGTAAATATAATACAAAAAACAATAGCCTAGAAAGCCACAATGAAGGTACTCAATGACTTGGCAGAAGCCAGAGCAGTAAGAGAATAAACCATTAAGGGCACGACAAGAAAGATCATAGACAAACATCAAACGCCACCGTCCCAATGGGCTTTAGGTAGGCGTCATCATAGATTCCACAGCCTGTCCGGTCATCGTACAATTAAAGGGGAAAGCATAGTGGCGAACTGTAAAAGGGTCCACCACCAAGCATGCAGTACGTTGCAAAATGATAGGGTCATAACCTTTTTGATAAACATTTTGACAAGTTTAACAAAGATAGTATGAAAGTGATCATGACCATTTATAAATCACATCACCATAAAAGTCAAGTGTCACTGCTATGCAGGAAAGTCTGGGCTGGAGAAAGCTTGAATTGAATTGAATGTTGTTTAACGGCTCATCAACACAGTATAGGTTATTTAGAGCCGCCCCAGAGAGAGGGGAAGGATACATAGGAATCCGGGAACCTGCCCTACTCTTATTATCGAATAGATTCCTATGGTTCTTTAACGTGCTCGGAGGATAGACCGATACACGGGACCGCCCGGTTTACGTCCCCATCCGACGGACGAGGCTAAGGTAAAGTGTCTTGCCCAAGAACACACCGACGGAACTCAGTGGCACCACGGAGGATTGAACCCGGGGTGAAAGCTTGAATACAGGAGACTTGATGCAAGACTTGTTATGTTCTTTAAGATCTACCATGGTCATGTTGCTATTAATTTGCCTAATTATATTCAAAAAACCCTCAAAATGACAAAATCAATGCACCAATTAAGCTTTAGGCAGATCCAAGTCTCCAAAGACTATCAGAAATATTCCTTTTTTCCACATTCGATTGTACTCTGGAATCCACTGCCAAGTCACACTGTAACCATCCCAGGCCCTGATCTTGATTCGTTCAAGCAGGCTGTGGCTACAATCCAGTACTAGGCCAGCGCACTGTTTTTATCTTCCACCTGTTATCTTTCACTTTTTAGTCTCACTAACCTAACCTAACACATCTTGTTTCCTTTTTCACTATTGATAATAAAACCCTTTATTGTCAATTTTTATCCTCTCACTTCTTACTAACGGCGTGCACTCATTCCTGCCTGTAACACTTGAAAAACGAGTCGGCATAGATAGATAGATAGATAGATGGATGGATGGATGGATGGATGGATGGATGGATGAATGGGTGGGTGGGTGGGTGGGTGGGTGGGTAGATAGATAGATAAATAGATAGAAAGAAAACATAATATTAGATTGCCCATTGCTCTAGTGATTTGAGCGAGATGGCACCTGAAACAATGCAGGGGTCATGATGAAGACCATTAATGAGCATGAACAAAAATGACAAAATGAATATGAATTGGGGAGGGGGGAGGTTCTACCCATCTGCCTACCCCTCCAACGGGATCTGTAGTGGCCCTATTCTTTGCCCCGGAACCAAACGGGGCCCGGAAATACACGGGGCTTGGTTCAGAAAACAATACACGTGGCTCTAGCGTAAATAGAGTGTCTACAATAGAATTTGCAGCAACTCTGCAGTTCATGTGAGAAAGTTCCATTCTCCATATTTTATCTCGAAGTACATGGAGGATGAGCCTGGCATGTTCATTCCTGTTAGGCGCCATATAACCTTTCATGTCTTGGTGCGCCTTAAACTCCAATTCAATTCCAATTCAATTAAATTGCCCATACCCGACCTTACATTTTTTTCAAGATGGGTAGGTAGGTAGGAAATTCTTTTTTTTCTTCCTTGTATGGCAGATTGTTTTTGAATGCTGTTCAAAGTTTAACTGTTTGTTTGGACAACAACAACAACAACAACAAACACACACAAAAAACACACATGCTTTTACACATGAATATCCACAACTTTTCAGTTTCAGATTTTCATGAATCCGGCCCTTTAGCTAGTGAGGCCGTCCCAGGGGGAGTCCATGTTCCCGTGTTCCCTGGAAATACTACCAATAACAGGCAATGTTCCCATGTATCCCAAACATAAATGGCCATGTTCCCTTGTTCCCAAAAACCCATGGGAGACACTCGCTTGTGTAATTCATACATTATTGGACGGTGTAAGTCGCGAAAATAATAGTATGTCAGAGGGTATCCCCTTCCCCTTCCCCCCACCCCAAACCCGTCTTTTAGCTAGTGCTATATATAAATTACTGATTGGTGTAAGTCGCGAAAATACTAGTATCTCTGGGGTCTTCGCCCCGCCTACCGCACCCTACCCCACCTCCTCACACACACACACATACATTTTCAGACCGTTTTGCAGGCGTTTTTTGTAGATTAAGCATGCACAAACCAAATGAAATGCGAGATATTACAAATATTCATATCTCTTACCGCTATTGCGTGTCGTGGGACAACATTATCATATTTAAATCATTCCACTTGTCGTGGGACAATAGTATCATATTTAAATCATTCCATTTGTCGTGGGACAATAGTATCAGATTTAAATCATTCCATTTGTCGTGGGACAATGGTATAATATTTAGATTATTCCATTTGTCGTGAGGCAATAGTATCATATTTAAATCATTCCATTTGTCGTGGGACAATAGTATTATATTTAAATCATTCCATTTGTCGTGGGACAATAGTATCATATTTAAAGCATTCCATTTGTCGTGGGACAATGGTATCATATTTAGATTATTCCATTTGTCGTGAGACAATAGTATCATATTTAGATTATTCCATTTGTCGTGGGACAGTGGTATCATATTTAGATTATTCCATTTGTCGTGGGACAATAGTATCATATTTAAATCATTCCATATGTCGTGGGACAATGGTATCATATTTAGATTATTCCATTTGTCGTGAGGACAATGGTATCATATTTAGATTTTTCCATTTGTCGTGAGACAATAGTATCATATTTAGATTATTCCATTTGTCGTGAGACAATAGTATCATATTTCAATCATTATATTTGTCGTGGGACAAAAGTATCATATTTAAATCATTACAATTGTCGTGGGACTATAGTATCATATGTAAATCATTCCATTTGTCGGTGGACAATGGTATCATATTAGATTATTCCATTTGTCGTGAGACAATAGTATCATATTTAAATCATTCCATTTGTCGTGAGACAATAGTATCATATTTAGATTATTCCATTTGTCGTGGGACAGTGGTATCATATTTAGATTATTCCATGTGTCGTGAGACAATAGTATCATATTTAAATCATTTCATTTGTCGTGGGACAATAGTATCATATTTAAATCATTCCATTTGTCGTGGGACAATAGTATCATATTTAAATCATTCCAATTGTCGTGGGACAATGGTATCATATTTAGATTATTCCATGTGTCGTGAGACAATAGTATCATATTTAAATCATTCCATTTGTCGTGGGACAATAGTATCATATTTAAATCATTCCATTTGTCGTGGGACAATAGTATCATATTTAAATCATTCCAATTGTCGTGGGACAATGGTATCATATTTAGATTATTCCATTTGTCGTGAGACAATAATATCATATTTAGATTATTCCATTTGTCGTGGGACAGTGGTATCAAATTTAGATTATTCCATTTGTCGTGAGACAATAGTATCATATTTAGATTATTCCATTTGTCCTGGGACAATGGTATCATATTTAAATTATTCCATTTGTCGTGAGACAATAGTATCATATTTAGATCATTCCATTTGTCGTGGGACAATGGTATCATATTTAGATTATTCCATTTGTCGTGAGACAATAGTATCATATTTAGATTATTCCATTTGTCGTGAGACAATAGTATCATATTTAAATCATTGCATTTGTCGTGGGACAATGGTATCATATTTAGATTATTCCATTTGTCGTGGTACAATAGTATCATATTTAAATCATTCCATTTGTCGTGGGACAACAGTATCATATTTAAATCATTCCATTTGTCGTGGGACAATAGTATCATATTTAAATCATTCCATTTGTCGTGGGACAACAGTATCATATTTAAATCATTCCATTTGTCGTGTTACAATAGTATCATATTTAAATCATTACATTTGTCGTGAGACAATAGTATCATATTTAAATCATTCCATTTGTAGTGGGACAATGGTATCATATTTAAATCATTCCATTTGTCGTGAGACAATAGTATCATATTTAAATCATTCCATTTGTCATGGGACAATAGTATCATATTTAGATCATTCCATTTGTCGTGGTACAATAGTATCATATTTAAATCATTCCATTTGTCGTGGGACAACAGTATCATATTTAAATCATTCCATTTGTCCTGGGACAACAGTATCATATTTAAATCATACCATTTGTCGTGGAACAACAGTATCATATTAATATCATTCCATTGTATTCGTGGTACAATATTATCATATTTAAATCATTACATTTGTCGTGGTACAATAGTATCATATTTAAATCATTACATTTGTCGTGAGGCAATAGTATCATATTTAAATCATTCCATTTATCGTGGGACAAAAGTATCATATTTAGATCATTCCATTTGTCGTGGGACAACAGTATCATATTTAAATCATTCCATTTGTCGTGGGACAACGGTATCATATTTAAATCATTCCATTTGTCGTGGGACATCAGTATCATATTTAAATCATTCCATTTGTCGTGGTACAGTAGTATCATATTTAAATCATTCCATTTGTTGTGGGACAATAGTATCCTATTTAAATCATTACATTTGTCGTGGGACAATAGTATCATATTTAAATCATTCCATTTGTCGTGGGACAACATTATCATATTTAAATTATTCCATTAGTCGTGGGACAATAGTATCATTTGTAAATCATTCCATTTCTGCAGCGTTTATTTACTAAATCGTTGTTAAGCCAGTTGTCTGATTTATAGGCAATCGTGAAAACTCGGCCAATCCCGTCCTTCGTGTGTATATCGAGCTTCGGTATGTTCAAAATCTTGCCATTTTGTTAACCGGAAGGCAACGACACAGAAAATAGTGCACTGTTGCTATGCAAACAATATGGCCGCTTAACAAACGTGTCGCGTTGAATGTTTGATTTTTACAATGCAGATGAAGGTTTTATCACCGCTTTCATGTAAATAAACTATTATTTGTAGCATGGTCGGTGACATTTCCTTTGATGAATGCAAAGCATTAAATCGTTTAATTTAGGGTAACTACAATTACAAATAAGGCATGATACGGTAACAAACCACAAAAAAAACTATGTATATAAAGATCAAAAAGTGCGCGTCAACGAGTGTGTACACAAGTAAAGGCAAGCATGAACATAGTATATAATATGTTCATGAATATATATAGCCTGATTTAATTAAGAAATCTAAAACAAGACTGAATTTGTTTATACTGTTAGCTCGATAGTGTCTTTGTCGCATAAGATCAAAGTACACACACTCTAACAATATATGTTTGACTGTTAATGGTGTAAGACAGGGTATATATTCTGGTAATTGCTCACCGTGAAGCGCGGTAGCGTTTGATGTTTGTCTTTAATATTGTCTTGTCGTACCCTTAACGGTTTGTTCTCTTGTTGCTCTGGCTTCTGCCAAGTCCTTGCGTACTTACTGTGTGAGATTCTAGGCTTATATATATATATATATTATATAGACATGATCATTTATATATTTTACTTATATTGCCTATTAATGCTGCCTTGTTTCTTAGAGATTAGGCGAAGGAAAAAAAAGTCGTGTTTCAGATTTCCTGCTATAAAAAGTAGGGTAGGTAGGTCGATTTTTTTTTTACTATAGAAATTACAACCAGAAATCATAATTCTAAACTCTGATTTTGTATATATTAATATATATAATTTAAAATTGCTCCAAAATGGACTTTGAACTCATCATATGAAGATGGGAAAGAAACGTCACAGATCAGAACAAACATGCATTTGTTTGGAATATTGTTTCAGTAAAACATGCAACGTACATAAAAGTACACACAGCTCGCTTATAGCGACCTTGAAGGCCATAATCCTTGCTGCGGCAGCCATTGCCGGGTTAAAACAAGCGTAAACATCCGAGATACACCACAACGTTTCAGTTTCCGATTACCCAGAGCCTGAAGAGATGAAAGGGAATCAGAAAATATTACAAAATGGTCATAATCAGATTCATGAATATAGTTTAAGGCAGTTCAAGACAAGTTCAGTTGCCTTAAGTTCAGCTGGAAAGATAGAGGCCTTGTCATGCAGGCGGCTCTTTATGCTGTGTTCAGATTCCTGAATATAGTTTAAGGCAGTTCAAGACAATTTCAGTTGCCTTAAGTTCAGCTGGAAAGATAGAAGTTCTGAAAGAAGCATATTGAACACCATATTACTATTTGCATATTGAACATGTTAAAGTGACATACGGCTATCTTGATTTATTTTAAAACTCACGGCGTCCCGTTAGTTTTCAACATAACTTGCATAGTCGCAATCATTAATATTAATTATTCAACAGTTCAAGACATATTTACATATTATACATTTTGATAATAGTGCACCAATAATATATTTGGTAGAATACTGACAAAAATTAAAATCTCAAATTTTTATTTAATTATATGCAAGCAGTTTAGAAGTGAAAATGAGGCAGGATTAATAAATCGAAGTACTAATTTTAATTCTGAAAAGGGCTAGAAAAGTTATCCATCATAAATAGCGTCTTGGATAAATAGTGAAGGACAAATATAGCGTGTTAATAAAGATAACTAGTGAAGGACAAATATAGAGTGTTAATAAAGATAAATAGTGAAGGACAAATATAGGGTGTTAATAAAGATAAATAGTGAAGGACATATATAGGGTGTTAATAAAGATAAATAGTGAAGGACATATATAGGGTGTTAATAAAGATAAATAGTGAAGGACATATATAGGATGTTAATAAAGATAAATAGTGAAGGACAAATATAGAGTGTTAATAAAGATAAATAGTGAAGGACATATATAGGGTGTTAATAAAGATAAATAGTGAAGGACAAATATAGGGTGTTAATAAAGATAAATAGTGAAGGACAAATATAGAGTGTTAATAAAGATAAATATTGAAGGACATATATAGGGTGTTAATAAAGATAAATAGTGAAGGACAAATATAGAGTGTTAATAAAGATAAATATTGAAGGACATATATAGGGTGTTAATAAAGATAAATAGTGATGGACATACACTAAACCAAATTGCTAAGTACCAACCTAAGAATATGTCAATAATATTCTCATTGTTTTGTGTATTTTGAGCTTGATTAGAGATACGGTTAAACTGCAAAATAACGAGTGTAAATCGTCTGCTATGATTGCATGAATATATTTTAAAACTTTTAAATGATTGCATGAATATATTTTAAAACTTTTAAGTCAATGTGTTTTCTTAGAAATAAGTTATAACACTTATACCACTGGGTATATAGGATTTTATTAAGTACTTCAAATCAGTGAAGCTTTCGATGTTCCTAATTCTAAATTATGCCAGTTAAAATTATTTTGACATCATATTTTACTAGCATTACCACTACAAATGCGTTTGCAAAAGAACTTTTGAAATATTTAATGCTAACGCTGAATTACAGTTACTTGAATTTCAAACAATATTCAATTTAAAGGGAGGTAATTTAGGATTATCCATATTTAATTTTTTATAGACGGAAAATCTGCGATAAATGTGTAATTTTTTTATGTTTTTTTCTATTATTGCATACTAATTTTAAGAATTTTATATCTTTAAGTGATCTTTGACTCATGTTATGTGTTTTATCAGTACATTTCATGTTTTCATATAAAGGGAGGGTAACTCTCAAAAGATGTAACAATTTAAAAAATAAATGTTTTACGGGATATTACTCCAATAATAGCTAGAGTTATTGGGAGGCAGCACCCACGGTTTTGCTAGCTTGCGCAAAATGTCATTTTGATTGCTGCTCTGTGGCATTATAAAAATTTCATTTTGATCGCTGCCATATGGCCGTCAGCGAATCCTTCAATTCAGTGAAATCAAAGTTAATGACAATTAACAATTTTATAATTAGTAAATTTCAATGTAATACTGACCACTGTTCCCTAGGGTCTGGATTACAGCATGAACTATTAAGCCTTTTGGGGCTTATTGTTGGTGCATCATGCCTAGTTCGGTCGTGCACATTATTGTAATCTTTAGAAAAGAAATAAATTTCAAGTGATTAAATGATGAAACATTTTACTTTAGAATTAGAGTTTTGAATAAACATTTTATTTAAGCCTTTTGGGGCTTCACTAAGGGTATAAGGCTGTTGTACCATGCCCTCTTTTGTTTAAGCCTATCGGGGCTTCATATTTTGTTTAAGCCTACTGGGGCTTTATTAAGGGTATCAGGCTTATGGGCCATGCCCTCTTTTGTGAAACATGTTAAGGGCTGCCATTATATATGTATGTGTTGCCGGCAGCCCGCTATTTGGAGCCGCGCCCATTATTTGCCAAAGCTATTTAATATACGATCAAACATTTTAATAAAGGATAATATTTTCTTCTGTGTTTGTCAAGTTGGTGCCTTCCTAATAATACGGGCTATTACTCCAATAATAGCCAGAGTTATTGGGAGGCAGCACCCACGGTTTTGTTAGCTTGCTCTGCAATTGTAATATTCGTTTAATTGCGCATGCGCAATCTTTTTTCTGCCTTTCCCGGCCAAAACTTAATGACAGCGGTATGTAGTTTTGTTCATGTTATGTAAAATAATGAATTTGTTCCCACCCTCCTTACCCTTTCTTTTCATTGTTATGTAGTTCTTTGTCATACTCGTTAATAAGTTGATATATTACTTTTCGACATATTTCATCCGTTTCGTTTTTGTTTAGGCCAAAAATTGTAAATCCTCCGTTAAGAAAAAGATGCTGCTGTTGTCTGCATATCATTTCAGGCACATCCTTGGTGCAGAACTAGTGTGGCTTCGAAAGCAGAACGATATACCAGAGGATCCGTATTCGGTGCAGCTCCAGAAGCGGAACGATACAACCGTCGACGGTGCCAGTGCGGGTCTGCAGCAGAATGATATACCAGATGATAGACAATCGGTGCGGCTACAGAAGCAAAACGATATACCAGAAGATCGGTGCGGCTCCAGTGAAATCAAAGTTAATGACAATTAACAATTTTATAATTAGTAAATTTCAATGTAATACTGACCACTGTTCCCCAGGGTCGGGATTACAGCATGAAATATTAAGCCTTTTGGGGCTTATTGTTGGTGCATCATGCCTAGTTCGGTCGTGCGCATTATTGTAATCTTTAGAAAAGAAATAACTTTCAAGTGATTAAATGAAAAAACAATTTACTTTAGAATTAGAATTTTGAAAAAACATTTTATTGAAGCCTTTTGGGGCTTCATTAAGGGTATAAGGCTGTTGTACCATGCCCTCTTTTGTTTAAGGCTATCGGGGCTTCATATTTTGTTTAAGCCTACTGGGGTTCGTTAAGGGTATCAGGCTTATGGGCCATGCCCACTTTTGTGAAACATGTTAAGGACTGCCATTATATAAGTATGTGTTGCCGGCAGCCCGCTATTTGGAGCCGCGCCTAATATTTGCCAAAACTATTTAATATACGATCAAACATTTTAATAAAGGATAATATTTTCTTGTGTATTTGTCAAGTTGGTGCCTTCCTAATAATACGTGCTATTACTCCAATAATAGCCAGAGTTATTGGGAGGCAGCACCCACGGTTTTGTTAGCTTGCTCTACAATTGTAATATTCGTTTAATTGCGCATGCGCAATCTTTTTTCTGCCTTTCCCGGCCAAAACTTAATGACAGCGGTATGTAGTTTTATTCATGTTATGTAAAATAATGAATTTGTTCCCACCCTCCTCACCCTTTCTTGTCATCGTTATGTAGTTCTTTGTCATACTCGTTAATAAATTGATATATTACTCTTTTCGACATATTTCATCTGTTTCGTTTTTGTTTAGGCCAAAAATTGTAAATCCTCCGTTAAGAAAAAGATGCTGCTGTTGGTTTTGTAGCAACGGATATATATATATATATATATAGGAATCGATTCGCATTTTGTTTTGGTGTGTACGCGTATTTCAAACGCTAACGCGTATAATGGAATTTCCCATTCACACGTTTAAAGTGACACATGGCAATCTTGATTTTTTTAAAAACTGACGGCGTCCCTTTAGTTTTTCTATATAACTTGAATTTTTTCAATCATTAATATTTATTATAAGAATAGTACGAGAGGTGTTAAACTTATAATTGAACACTTTTGTTTAAGATGTTATTTTTCAGCGGAAGTGATTATTATCAAAAATGCGTGATTTAATGATGTGAAACTGTCATTTAGAACGTATGCATTTAAAAATAATCTCCAATTTCACGCGGTTCGTTTTAAATTACATTTTGAATTGGGTGTACACTATTTTCTAATTTTAAACATATATGTTTCTGTTGTCGTGGAGTTTTACCTAAAACCATAAATAATTCAACTAAATGCATATCATAATTGTTTTAAACTGTGTTTATAATTTAAAATATGATCGTATGTTTTATTTTAAAAATATGATCGTATGTTTTATTTTAAAACAAAAATGTAAATGTTGAATTAAAAGCTCGACATTTTACCGCAATATTAAGAAATTGACAGCTAGATAATAGGACAGTTTGCTCGTATGTTACTGATAATTTTATAAATTAACCAAAATAACTATTTTTAATCATATTTTGTGATATAAATTTTAAGAAACGTATTAAACTTGTTTTTTTTTATAACGGTGGAAATCACAAAAATGCCTGCAGTTGATGTTTCGAACTAGAAGCTTTCGTAAATTTAATTAATTTCATAGTTGAATTTCATGTTAATTTTCGGTGAAGTCTTGAAATTCGACAAATTTCAAACAAATGGATATTACACTCTTTTGTACGTTCAGACATGGACATATCAGAATACTCTAACCTTAAACAATATTTTAAAAGCATTTGTCTTAAAGTTTGTATTGCAGTTATTTTTATTATTGAAGATTTTTGCTTCAAAATATCATATTCTCTACCATTTTTCAAAGATATATGGATGCAGCAACATTAGGAAGCACATAAAAGTGCATGTCATAATGTTTCATATCGAAAAAATCATTAAAGTTGACATTAAAATCAACATATTCGGCGAGAATTTCAAGATAGTTGCTTCAGTTACACAATGAAAATGTTCAATTAGTAGTTGAACATCTCTCGTATAAAGCAAATTGTTTTTGCATATTATTATCTTCTGATTATATTGCACCAATAATATATTTAAACCTATGTTAGAATAATACAAAAAAAAGGAAAACTCAACATTTGATTTTATTATATCCAAGCAGGTTCAAAGTCAAAATGATAAACCGAAACGCTAATATCAATGTTTGATAAAAACTTCATGATTGCCGTGTGTCCCTTTAAAACCGCATACACGCCAAGAAAAATTCGAAACATTTCTTAAATTAGTATGATGTTCTCGAGACCCATGCATTCAAAATCATGGTATCCTGTTTCCAGTTCCCACTGGGAGAATTATACCCACTGTTGGGAACGACATGTGTTTCTTAGATCTTCATTTAACTGTGGCGTCACCCTTTAAATATTTTTCTGTTGAAACGGATATGGAAGCGGCCATTTTGGGAGCTATGACATCACGGCTCTAAATGACCATATATGGAATATTTATAAATATGAAAATGTACTGATTTATAGGGAAACATGACAGCAACTGTATGAAAAATATGTAATACTTAATGGTAATAATGCTTTAAACGACCAGTAATAAAAACTGCAGTTATTTGTAGTGATTTTCTTTGTTTTAAATGATATTTATCAATACACCATATATGGAAATATGGAACTATGACATCATAGTTCTCAAAATGGCGGCTCCCATATCCGTTTTAAAACAACCTTTAAATGGTCATATCTTTTTTGTTTATCATCCGATTTGGATAATTCTTTCACATTTTTTCAAGTTTTTCAGAACTCTCAATAATACAGTTTGTTTGGCTGTGTCGCTACAGTCCCTTTAATATTTAGTTATAAATAAAACCAGTGTTCTTGTATTACAAATATTTAAACTGTATAATTAATATAAATATAGCTTGACATTTTAATTATTATATTACCTGGAAAATTGGGATAGAGCGTGTATTCCTTATTCATCCATGTGTAATATGTATGCCAAATGTCCCAGATGCTGTCCTCAGTATGAGTTTTTGTAAATGCTGTGTACCAAATGGTTCCTTTATGATTAGGCACTAACGGCAAGAAATCAAGTTCATTATATTTATTTATAAACCACTTTACGAAAGAGAACCAATTTGTCTGTTCGGAGAAAAGCCCGACGTGCCTAAAGTTGGATATGAGAACACGCGGTGTTTTGTGTCAACATCGAGGTTTCCGCTTACGTTTCCGGCATGCTTGATGCTAATCCCTTGCAAAGCGAAACCATTAATATCCGGTCTATGGCCATATTTTTCATGCACACTTTTGAGATATTTCCAAAACCACCGAGACACGGTAATGTCATCTTCTAATATCACAGCGATTTCTTTGTTATCTTTTGGCAAATTCCATGTCTGAAATGCAAAAAACGCATATAATATTAATAAAATGCCACTAAAGTAACGTTTTGAAATTCTGTGTTCTAAATACATATGCACATTTCATATTATAATAATTGTTAAAAAATGTGTTTGTACGTTAAATATAGGCGATTGTTGGGGATGGGCCGGTGAGGGATAGCCAAATAAATTGGACTGCAGCTTTTTTTTATTTAAATATTTTGACGTTAATAAATATGGCTGCGCATGTTGATACTTGCCAAATAAAAAAATATGAAAATATCAACACACCAGTGGGTGTATATTTCCCAGTTGAGTAGTACAGATGGGCCTGAAACGCACACCAAGAAATCGAACAGCGATCGATCTTTTTAAATACATGCTATTTTTCCGACTTTAAGGTACATCCAATATTACCCACTTCACCGATTACGCACCTGTATGTAGATGGTCACTGAGGCTCCTTATACTTTTTGAACGACAGTGCCGAGTCGAAAATTTTATCGTTTTAGCGTGTCTAATTTTGATAAAGAAATATCATGAATTTCGTAACATGTAGCACATGTAATGTACTATATGAGCTTAAACAACATATTTTTAGTATCTCCTTGTATTTAATTGAAAACGAACACAAGTATTATCATTTTTAAACGCATTTTAACAACAGCCTCTCTGACGAGTTATTTCCCATCGCTTCGAAATTTTAAATGGGTGAATCTCGCAATTTCTCGCGCAGTAAAGCATCTGAAGTCAATACAGCTGAAGATGACGAAACTTAAAGGAGAACTGAGATTCTAATCGTGTTAAATTGTCACAATCTTCGAAATTACGCGTTTGAAAAAACAAAAAGTGGCGACCGTTTCACTTTTTTTGACGTTGACGGAAAATGACGTACTACTTTCCGTTGTCATGTGTTGCTATGAAAAGTAGTCGGCAGAGCCAAATAACCACTCTGCTGTCCACCTGATGCTCTAAAGGTAACAACACATTATTGGTGCTATTAATATTGCAAAACTTAATTAGAATGTTTAGATCACTGACAGCTTGGACAAGGTCAATAACCAGTCACACATGAGAAGAAATAGCCGAGTTGTAGAGCTGTTGTCCTTGAAGGAATGAACCGTACTATATTTTGTTAACACTGTAGGGAATGAACCGTGCTATATTTTGTTAACACTGTAGGTCGTGTTTTTATCCGATCTTTACCAAACGCGTTTTTAATGTTTATATCGATAAACGTAGGACAAGTTCGAAAACCAGTCACATTTTGACTCATTTCTTCCCACGCCACACTTCCCCCAGTAGAAGAAAGTGTGGACAAAATAAAAAAAACTAGCCATTTCAGACTAGAAACGGAAAAGTTATGGTCCTTCAATTATTTAACAAAATCTTAACACACACCCAATGCCACACAAATCATACCCCTGTGGTACCGCATAGAGCCCCCTTCGCATAGAGCTACCTCGGGAGCTCTATGCGTACTCGTGAAGCTATATGCGAAGGGGACTCTATACGGGAAACAACATTTTTACTATTTCACAAACTTGAAAAGCGAAGCTCTACGGGAACGGTAGGCATAGCCAAACTGCATGCATCGCCAACACTGATAATGAAGGGTACATTATATCGGATGTGCAGTTATTTTCTTTCATTGTAAATTCATTGTCATGATGCTACTTGTATTTTTGCTGAACCTTTTGAAGTTTCTTAAACATTCAGTACTCGCGCACAAACAACAATAATTGATTTCCACCGAATTTGTGAGAAGATTTGTATCAACGATACACAAATCATTTAAACATTTCATGGACGCCATTCAGCATTAAACCAGTAGAACGATATAGGCTCTCTTGGGAGTCTTGTTTCCAAATGTTTGTGTACTTTTATCCTCATTTAATTGTCTAACGGTTTTCTTTCAGCATTACTTACACAAAATGTATAACATTGCCACTCTACATATGGTATATGTTGTTACATGTTTTGCTTTATTGTGCATGAATGAATGAGTATGACTATGTATCAACACGTTAAACTAACCCAATGTACGTGCGTAGCTACATGTACGTATAATATCAGAAAGAATACTTATGACAGAAAGTAGAATTTTGCTCAAAGTTTTTTTTTTATACGAAATAAACTAGTCCATAGAACAGTCCATTTATCCAGCTTGAGCAGACGAGACATCATTTCTGAATAAAATAAGCCAACATAAACGTTTCGGATATAAAGGGCATAATGTATGCCATATAAGTATTTTTTCTGATGTTATACTCACATCAATAGTGTTGAATAACTGTAATGTACCGTATGGTTGATATTAAGCATGCTTAAAATATACATTTGGTTGAAAATTTCACTTAACCGTATCCCTTTTTGTTCAAAGACGACGGATCAATAATTCTTAACAGTGAAATGTAAAATGTAACCATTTTTCGCACTTGTTGGCCGACACGCCCTTAACCATTCAAATAAGTTGTTTGTTTTAATATAAAATTGTCTTGTATTCGGTCAATAATTCTGGCCTAACCTGCACGCCGTGCTATAAGCATAAACAGTAAATCGACTCCGTAGGGAGATAGAAAATACGACAATGACATATTGAATGTTTGCAAGTAAATATCAATCATTAATATTAGGTTCAGATTTCATGGCCGTATACACGCAATGTAAATATCGCCAATATTACAAAGAAAATAAGTTCAAATCAATAACAAATATATCTGTAAAGTGTTTTTGCCGTTTCAATACTAAATTTGATGACATGTCAAATATATGCATGCTTTTTTTTAAAATTCTAAAATAAAATATTTTTAAACAAAAGCACGTTTTAAAACATCAATACTTAGAATTAAAATAACGTACAGCTAACCATTGGCCCATTATTCCGACATGTCTACGGTGAACGCATATCCTCTTTTCACCATGTTTGAACAGGAAGTTGCGCGCAGTCTCCAGCGTA
The DNA here is from genome assembly GCA_037043455.1 of Cyrtodaria siliqua. Classification (NCBI taxonomy): domain Eukaryota; kingdom Metazoa; phylum Mollusca; class Bivalvia; order Adapedonta; family Hiatellidae; genus Cyrtodaria; species Cyrtodaria siliqua. Next base: position 159,158 of record JAWPHD010001841.1, on the reverse strand, counting down.
TCTTTGTGAACGTCGCCGCTGTTAGACCGGTCTATCCATATCTCTAATACAACCTCGGCAGTGTCGTACACGGCTTCGTTTATGGAACTAAGCAGTCTGTTTAATGACGCTCCTCTGTTGTACGTCACTACAATAATCCTAAAAGTAACATTTAAAACACGCGTGATCCCTGTCGTCTGCTTTTGAATGCACTCCGCGAATATAATGTCAGTATCGAAATCGTTTCTCCGGACAGATGTAGATCTATACTTCGCCACACTCGCCGTCCTGCTTTTATACTCATCCACACTCGCCGTCCTGCTTTTATACTCATCCACACTCGCCGTCCTGCTTTTATACTCATCCACACTCGCCGTCCTGCTTTTAAACAGAATTACACCAGAAGATATTAACAATATGATGGATAGAACAACAATATAAGTTGCAAATTTGCGGAGTTTATGTGCAATCATCGTTTCACTTGTTTAACTATCACAGTTAATGCAATATCTGATGTTAATTGGTGCGTGTCTAATGTTAAACTGTCGTCTGTTTACACAACTGCTGGGATATAATTAAACACAAGACAGTTTTGGGGGATGTTAGTAGGCTCACAGGGGTTTGTGTAGCAAAAAGCCAATAAAAAAATCAAATTAAAAAATACATATTATTTTACATTTCTGTCGATACGAGTATATGCATCGACCTTTCTATGGAAGGGTATCAGGGTCAAAAGTCTTAATGTGTTAATTGTGTTTCTGCAATGTCTAATGTGTGTAAATAGTGCAGATTAGTTTTTTCTTTGTTGCACATTACAACCTTGCAACTTTCAAACGCTAAACGTCTTAATGTGTCTAGTGATATCCCGTGTGTATATACATGTGGTACCTCTTACTTCTTTGTGATAAATGCAAACATGCAACATTGCTACTTCTGAGTTCCAATTGTCTTAGTTTGTAATGTGTTCATTTTACAACACCCAAGTTGCATACTTACCAATTTATAGTTGCAAATACGACACAACAAACTTGAAACGACAAGATTCAATTTGTTTATTGCTCCGACTACCAAGTTCGGCAAATTACGAATTACGCACTTCTAAATTTGTAATACAAATTAGGAACTTCTCAAATGTAATAGTCATTGGACATTATGACAACAAGTGGCGGTAAATTGAACTATTGAAATAATTACTGATCTCTTCATTACCTTGACATTGACTAGTCTGGAACCCTTCCCCTACTGCGCTCGAATTAGGCATTGTGGGTAAATTGTAAACAAATTGTTGTTAAATTTCAGAGAGTAATTGTGTTTAAAAATTAGTTCCACTCGTACCTGACATACAACAGGTGTGACCGAGATGAGGATTCGATGCAATACGAACGTTATTGATCTAATTCATGTACATTTTGTTTGAAAAATTCATTAAAATATTAGCACCAATGTTGCGATGTCAGGTCAAATTTGCAGATTATATCAGTTTTATGAATGTTCGCACACCACCCATCTTTATTTTACATGGACCACATTCGAATATTGTCTAGTCAGTGGATTTTTATGAACAGACTTTATTTTGTTTATGATGTTAGTTTAGAAAAGTTATATTAATGTGACCGAAAGGTTAAATAACAAATACATTTAGTTTTTAATAGTTGCGGTGAATAGCCAGGGGCAGAGTTGGCCTAATGTGAAGGTGTAGGCCCAGGCATTCAATAACCTTTAATGCGAGTAATCTAGGGGAGTCTGACCGACCTCCGCCACCTCCGACGTTTTTTTACCCCTTACCCCTCTTATCCTTCATTTTGTATTGCATTTTTTGGCAGTTTTATTTTTTTCATCTTTCGGAGAGAGGTGTAGGCCCGGGCCCATAGGCAGCTACGCCCCTGATAGCATACTTGACTCTTGTCCTAGAAGTCATGGATTCAATCTGCAGTGGGACCACATCCAAGATATATAAAACGGACTGTATTATCTTATGTAAGTTACTTTGAAAGTATGCAATCATATGGAGGGGATGTAAAACCGTTGGCCCTGTGACAATATTCTTTATTCAAGGTGACTGGGTGTCCCTTCAACAACCCATATATTGCTCAATTTGCATTGGTTGTTTTATCATTTGACAACTTCGATTACTTTATTTGTACCCATGCCTTTTATTTTAATTGGGAATTTTGGCATTTTTAATTGGGCAGTTACCCTGCTTATCTGTAGCTCTGTAAGTTAGAACAGAACAGAACAGAACAGAACAGAACAGAACATACTTTTATTGACTTGTACGTTAAGTACATCATCATAACATATATACAACAATTACAAATTACATATTTAAATGACGTGTAACATACAAAGTATATGACAGACATATATCAGCTCTAAAGAGGATGGTCTATAAGGTGTTCACACATGCGTTATAGATATTCTATGTGACATCGCACATTAGAGATATGAAGCCAATTTAAAAATAATCATTTTGTTTTCAGTTTGCAATAATTCGATGAATTTAAACATACTTGGTCTATTACAATAATATTGTGCTATGTATTTTCTCCTTATATCGGAGTAACATGGACAATTTAGAATGAAATGAAACTCATCTTCAATATATTGAGTATTACAATATGGACAAAAACGTTCATTTCTTTCAATCCTATTGATACCATACCGACCTGCTTGAATTCTTAGAGAATGTGACGATAACCTTGTTCTACTTACTAAACTTCTTAAATCGCATGGCAATGCATCTAAATATATTGAAAATGATTTTTCACATTGTTATACAAATCTTGTTTATCAGCATACCACGTTTGCAAAACCAATCGATTATTCTTTGTTTGAATACTAATACAAATGACTTACAAACAACTGTATCAGGGTTATCCCAATTGAAACCATATTCATACAGTAACATTTTAACATTACATAACTATTTCTTTTTGCCATTAACACAGTCGTCATAGGCCATATTATAAACATGTTTCAATATAATATTATCAGTATTTAACAACTTAAACCAATACTTAACAATTTTAACATATCGTGAAATATACAAAGGATAACGTCCACATTCACCGTAAACAGCAGCTGTACAAGTACTTACTTTAACATTTAATAATTTCTTACAAAATGTTAAGTGTATTCATTCAATTTCTTTAGACTTGCTAAAGCCACATATTTCCGATGCATATCCCAAGATTGAACCAACAAATGCATCAACAAGTTAACAAAGTAATTTAGGTTTAAGTTTATATTTACGACAATTTACTGATAAAACATTAAGGGCTTTCAAAGCTTTACCAAATAATTGTTCTTTGTTAAGTGAAAAATTACCAGTATAATTAAACACGGAGCAAATAATTAAAATCATCAACTACTTCTAATTTACTACTATTATCAATGAATTCCTCATTTGGTAATAGTCTACCTCTTTTCCTAAAGACCATAACTTTAGTTTTAAGCGTATTCACTTCAAGACTCCATTTTTTACAATAACAATTTAACAAATCGAGGCTACTCTGTATTTCTTCTGGTGAATTTCCAAGAATAACCATATTATCCGCAAAAAGTAGTAACATTAATACAGTATCACCTATCTTTAAACCAGAATGTATATCTTGTTGCAAAAACAAATCTAAGTCTTCAAGAAATAGAGCAAATAAGATTTCCCTTGACGTATACCTACAGCATATTAAAAGAATTCAGAATAAGTTTGACAAGACCTGACACACGACTTTATCTTTAAATACATATCTCTTATTATTCTGCACAATTTACCTTGAATTCCCTGATTATATATTTTTAACGACAATGCATTTCTATAAATACAGTCATATGCTTTTTTAAGGTCAACAAATACACAATACAACCTTTTGATCTCATTTACATATTTCTGAATATCGGTTAACAACATAAATAATGCATCAACAGTAGATCTTCCTTTTCTAAATCCAAATTGTGCATCAGACAGTGTATTACTTTCATCACAAAAGGGAACCACTATCGATGTAAACAGATTAGATAAAAAGCTGACTAATGCAATACCCCTATAGTTGTTTACATCATTTGTATCTCCGTTTTTATGTAACGGTATCATGACACCCTCTGTCCATTTTTCTGGAAAAAAAACACTGTTCAAAATGGAATTAAATATGTAAATATGTGACGATAAAATATCAATAGAATCTATAAAATATTCATTCATTAAAAATAATTACCAGTATATTTATCACGATTAAGGGTTTTAACAGTTTCTAATATTTCAGATACAGTTATTGGCCTATCTAGCTGTTCATCTGCACCATCCAAATTATCAAAATCATGATTCATTGCAAATGCCTCTGCATCATCATTTTTTATATTAAATATATAATTTCCAAGTCCAGAAAAATAATCATATAACGACTCAATAGTTATATTATGACTAATTTTTGTATTACTACTTTTAATTTTTTTCCAGAATTCCTTAGGGTTTGAATGCCTAACTTCTCAATATCTGACAATTTCTTTAATTCAAAAGTCCTACGTTTTCTCTTAGGCACGGTACACACGGTAAGATTATCTCATTGGACAAATCTTATAAGACAAATCTTATACAATCTACCTTATGAGATTGCCTGTACACACGATGTGATTAATCTTATTGGATTTTCTGGTGACCTTCAAATAAGTGCATACTGGATCTTTCCAGAATGTAAACGAATGAAAGTGCCTTGTCATACATCTTTCTTGTGGCAGTCTTTGTGCGCGACTGTCCACAAAACTTCCTCTTCCTCATAATATCCCATCAATTCATCAATTTTATCATTCGTCCAGTTTCCTGCCTTGTTGCTATGTATGAACTAAAATACCCGCGTGTACAAGTCTACAATGCATGTAGACCCTATGCTGCGAAATTTATGTCAAATCGGGAACGCAGTACACCTTGGCCAGTGTCACTACGTGTGGTTGGATGGCGGCGCTTTTGATCTTGTGTTATGGAAATAGAGCATGTTCTATTTCTGGAAGACATCTTTCAGGTCATAAATTGTGTTTTAAGCCCCTGTACACACGATGCAATTTGTCTCACAAGACATATCTTATAAAATAAATCTTACCGTGTGTACCGGGCTTTAAAGACACATTTCCCAACGCTACTTGGTCATTGAAAAAGCACGGGAAACTTGAATATTTACAGCCAGCACGTTTCATGGCTGATGAACTCAGGTATATAAATTGAGGCCCGCTCTTAGTTTTTTATTTGTATAACATATTTGTACAGCATTGCTATATTGAGGGTAAGAATAGCTTAACAACACTGTGTAATTTACTTTAATGAAGAATTATATGTTTATAAGTTAGCTTTTGGATACAAAACTTATCTGATATTTCTTTATTGTTTTTAGATCAAAAATCGGAGCACAACACAATACATATACAACATTCTTTAATGTGTTATTATGTTTACTGGTCGCTCATGCTTTATTGGGTGTTGAATATCACACTTTGCTCATGAAATTGTATGGCTAACAGTGATTTAAGCCCGGTACACACGGTAAGATTTATCTTATAAGATATGTCTTGTGAGACAAATTGCATCGTGTGTACAGGGGCTTAAGTCACAATTTATGACCTGCAAGATGTCTTCCAGAAATAGAACATGCTCTATTTCCATAAGACAAGATCATAAGCGCCGCCATCCAACCACACATGGTGACACTGTGGCCAAGGTGTACTGCGTTCCAGATTTGACATAAACTTCGCCGCATAGGGTCTACATGCATTGTAGATGTGTAGACGCGGGTATTTTAGTTCATACATAGCAACATGGCAGGAAACTGGACGAATGATAACATTGATGAATTGCTGGGATATTATGAGGAAGAGGAAGTTTTGTGGACAGTCACGCACAAAGACCACGACAAGAAAGATGTATGACAAGGCGCTTTCATTAAATTTAAACACTATTTTATTCAAGTACTGAATGGGATTGGACAACAGGCAATGCCTATGTAAGACCTCTCCCGTATCAAGGTACATATAAACAATACATTCATATCAAACATAACATAAAATGTGGAATTGTAGTACAGTTTGCATATATTGGTTTGACAATTAACTTAGAATCTTTGAAACATGTGTACCGTGATTGTTTATTATTAACACGTTGTATTGTCAGAAAGAATTTAAGTGAGAAAAAAAAAAGAATAAATAGAAAGAAAATCATCCTGGAAACCAATACGAAATATATATAAAAATGTACCGATTATTACAAAATATAATGGTTTTAGTATGAGTTTCTGTAACCAATAGTTAATTTTGGAATTTAAGATAACTGAGAACAAAACAGACAAATAAAAAAATAAAAAATTAGAATAAAAAGGAAGAAAGATGACAAAATATAAAAAAATTCTAGCATTGTGACAAAACATATCTGAAAATACAATAGTATATACATACATGTACACATTCATGCACATACCTATGTACACATACATATACATACATACATGTACATGCATCTATAATTCTACGAAAATCTCCTGGTACACTTGATGTATTTGTGGACGATAAGTACAATTTCTGAGTTCGTAGTATCGTCTAGATTGGAACTGCCATTCAGTATCAAGTCAATGTTGATATGCGTGACATCAACAAGATTGGCTAGGGTATCAAGTAAGTCATTTCTAAATTGGTTATACAGTGGACAGTTGAAAAAGAAATGAGTATTGTCCTCACATGGATTGCCACATTTCGGACATACTGCTGAATCTGTCAAGAAGTGGTCAAATAAATGCTTATTTAGATTACTTGAGTTATTTCTTAATTGACAGTGGATGATGTTATAATTCCTATTTCCTATATTATAGTGATATGGACTGTTAGTCCTATGTTCAATAGCCTTAAGTTTATGCTTAAATTGTTCAACAGATGGTGCATTTTTAGCGTCTAAAGGTAAAGCATTCCACAATTTAATTGTACTCGGTAGAAAGCTGTTATAATATGATGTTGTACGACAAAGAGGGAGACGTAAGTTTAATCCTGAAGTTCGAAGGTTATAATTATTGTTTACAGGTAAGTATGGCTGGATTAAATTATACATGTAATCCGGACTTATGCCATAAATTATTTTGTAAATAGTTACAAGTTTATGATCTTTTCTTCTTTTTGTTAATGTTTCTAAGTTCAATTCATTATATAAGTATGATCTAGAGGAATTGCACCTGAGGCCTGTTATTATTCGTGCTGCTTCAACTTGGACGCTCTCTAATAGATCAGATTCTCCCTGTGTACAGTTATCCCATACGGAATCGCCATATTCCAGTATGGGTCTTATAAAGGCGATATATATTTTCAATAGAGAATGTCTGTCAAGTTTGTACTTAAGCATTCTTAGAATGTTTAAACGTTAAGGCGCTTTCATTCGTTTACATTCTGGAAAGATCCAGTATGCACTTATTTGAAGGTCACCAGAAAATCCCATAAAATTAATCTCACCGTGTGTACAGGCAATCTCATAAAATAGATTGTATCAGATTTGTCTTATAAGATTTGTCCTATGAGATAATCTTACCGTGTGTACCGGGCTTAACAGTTACCTATAGAAATGTTAAAGACACATTTCCCAACTGAATGTAGTCGTTGAAAAATCATGGATAGCATGCTTTTTAAATGCTTACTTCTCGCTGACTGATTACCACAGAGACATTATATTGAGGCCACATCACAGTCTTTTTCTTTTCATTTACAATAACCTTAGTTTTTGATTTAAAATATATTGTAACTAAAAACACTAGATTGTTTATTATGGGGGAGCATATAATCGCCGCTTTTTCCGTCAGTCCGTGTGTGCGTCCGTGCGTCACACTTTTTGTCCTGAGCATAATTCAAAAAGTATGCGTGATTAAATTTCGTGTGAATGATTAGGACAATGAAACGGAGTGCAGTTCATATGGTTCATAGGAACCATAACTCTAGCTTCACTACTTTTTTAATTATCTCCCTTTTCTGAAAAATCTTATCCGGAGCTATAATAGAGTTCCGTACGGATTCATTTTGAATAAGGAAGCACTCACACTAAACATTACTTTTTTCTGTGTAAGTTTCGGGATGCATACTTCGGTTCTACTGATTCTCTTGTTGTTATTAGTAATATCAGAAAACAAACACTGATTCTCTTGTTGTTATTAGTAATATCAGAAAACAAACAACAACACACAAACTAGAAGTGATAATTTTACTGCACGATATATTAATAGTAGTTCCACCTATGGCCCATATGAGGTTGTCCATACGACGGACGACGGACAGACAACGGACGGACGACGGACGAAGAGTGATTCCAAAACAGCACATTGAACCTTCGGCTCAGTTGATCAAAAACACTGACAGATGACAACGATTTTTGAATTTTGAAGTCCCGATGAGTTTCTTGCATTTGAGATTTACTAAAACATGGCAGAGAAGTAACTGATAATAGAGTATATTGTGCTAAAAATACAAAAAACTATTAATTGTTAACACGGGTCTTTTAAGAAAATCCATCTATACATAGTGTTTTAACATATATATACAAGTGCACATAAAATGCAAAACGGTTATAATATTTACTACATTATTATACACTCTTTATGGGAAGGGCCTCATCCTTTGACAAAAAACTAATAATCTCAATTTCCTTGTGCAAATGTATTTCTAACAGCACAATAGGCTCGAAATGTGTCTTTAATAATATCCTTATATTCCTTTTTTAATATACAAAACTGTTCTCTACTAAAGTTAGAACCACTGTGATATCGTTGTTTCGCTTGAATATCTTACCATTGGCTCGTCAGTAAAAGTAGGGTCATAATTATTAAAAAACCTTTGTACAAAAAAAGTGGATCGGCAACATCACGCAAAATATTTGTAAAATTGCAAACTACACTATTTATTGACGACCTGTCCGAAATTTCTATATTATTCGTTACACTTTTCAAATCAGTTAATCGAGAAATCAATCCCGCTCTGAACTCATTCTTTAATTCACTAGACCATTTATATCGAACATTAACGTTCACAGTAGCAACCTTACATTTAACATTACAAATCAATGCAAAGGAAACAGGACAATGATGACTGCATTTATTGAATGGGAAAACATTAAAAACATTAAAAAAGAGTATGATAATGGACTTTGGAAACGGCCGAGCATACTCGCAAAATTACGTTCTTTTGTTAACAAATAATCAATCACAGATGCACCTTGCCTTGAGGCGTATATATAAGCTCCGAAGTCATAGTAATGAAATAAGCGACCGTTAACTATGCGTACACTCATGGATCTACAACGATCAATAAGTTTCAACCCAAATGAATTACATGTTTTGTCAAGCGAGGTACGTATTAGGGGCACATCGGGAACATTTCAAAATTGGTCATTATAGCAATCCTGAAACATAATCTTTTCTTAAACCTACTCGGCTATTCCAGTCACCAATTAAGTACGATGAGCCTATATTTTCGTAATAAGAAATATCATTTTGTATTACATCAAACAAATCTAATGCACACATTTGGTAAGCAGGCGATTCTTCGCCCCACATATAAACACCACATATAAACCGTGGAAGCTTTAATTTTGCTATTAGGCCCACTTGCAGAGAGCCCAGAACTTAACGAACACTTTGGCGTCAGAGTGTATGCCCATTTGTGCGTTGCAATAAGAAACAACTTAAGAATAAGAAAATAAGTATTAGTCATAAATTTAACTTTTCTTTATTTACCAAGGTTTTTGCAGGGACATATCAGCCAATGTCATCTGAGAAAACAGGCACACTTCTGTAATCAATGTGTCCGTGTCAGTAGGGATATATTTGGGCTAAATCCACCATATATACTTGTATTGTACTGTATTGTGTAAACCTCTCAAGATGATGTCCGACATAACATACCTGTACTATGGTATATACATGTATCGTGTAAATAATGAACTGCAATAGCTGAACATTAATTACTAAGACAATTATTTGATTTTAAAGTTGTTTAAAAGTTATAAAATCATAACACTAACTGGGTAAATGCATATGTTTTACACCAATTATGTTATAATAATTATTGTAATGAGACGTTCGCTATACATTCATTTTTTATTTTGCATTCATACATGTAGGAATGAATGATGCATTTATTTTTTGCCCTGAGCGTATACATAATTCATCATTCCGTTTGCTTTTTATATGCATTCCGTTCTGTTCAGGCCAAGTAAAAAAATACCAGTGTTTACTGTAACATTGTTGGATAAAACTGGGTCGGAAGGTCGGCTTTTTATTGTATTTGTAGCTCTACTGATCAAAGATCAGCAGCGCTTAGCGACTACTTCTTGACAACTATAATTGATAATGATATGGGACTTTTTCTAAATTGATCAGCATGACATGCTGTTGGTTCTTGACGAAAATCGTTTTGATTCGACGTTAAATATGGCTGCCAGCGGCCATCTTTGTTTACATGGAGTTATATAGTAAACATTTGCAGCAACTACTCCTCTGAAACTACTTCAGAATTTTCATGAAACTGCACAGGAATGTTGCTCTTGATGTCTAATTGATCCTAGCAAAATATCAGGTCGGTCGGAAATTCAAGATGGCTGCCACGGCTAAAAATAGATTTAAAAAAAAACAAGTTTGTAGCGACTACTGCTTGAAAACTATAAGTGATATTGATATGGGCCCTTTTCTAAAATGATCAGCATGACATGATGTTGGTCCTTGTCGAAAATCGTTTGGACATTAAACATCGCTGCCAGTGGACATCTTTATTTACATAGAGTTATATAGTAACAAATTGTAGCGACTACTCCTCTGAAACTACATGACAGATGTTCATGAAATTTCTCAGGAATGTTGCTCTTGATGTCTAGTTGATCCTCGCAAATTTCAGGTCAGACGGAAATTCAAGATGGCCATCATGGCTAAAAATAGATTTTTAAAAGACAAGATTGTGGCAACCACTTCTTGAAAACTGTAAGTGATATTTATATGGGACTTTTTCTAAAATGATCAGTATGACATGATGTTTAGATTTAAAAAGAACAAGATTGTAGCGGCTACTTCTTCAAAACTATAAGTGATATTGATATGGGACTTTTTCTAAAATTATCAGCATGACATGATGTTGGTCCTTGTCGAAAATAGTTTTGATTCGACATTAAACATGGCTGCCAGTAGCCATCTTTGTTTACGTAGAGTTATATAATAAATACTTGTAGCGACTACTCCTCTGAAACTACTTTTTGAATTTTCATGACACTTACAGAAATGTTGCTGATGATGTGTAGTTGATCCTAACAAAATTTCAGGTTGGCCGGAAATTCGAGATGGCCGCCATCGCTAAAAATAGATTTTTAAAATACAAATGTGTAGCGACTATTTCTTGAAAACTATAAGTGATATTGATATGGGACTTTTTCTAAAATGATCAGCATGACATGATGTTGGTCTTTGTTGAACATTATTTTGATTCGACATTAAACATGGTTGCCAGCGGCCATCTTTGACTACATAGAGTTATATATAAAAACTTTAACGACTACTTTGAAACTACTTGACAGATGTTCATGAAACTTCACAGGAATGCTGATCTAGCTATCATAACCTGTCAGTAGAGCTTCAAGGTCATTGACCTCTTGTTTTGTCTTGTATGCGTACACTGGGGATTGAAGCGACATTGAAACACAAGATTTCATGGATCTGACTCAATCTGACATTATTTTGAGAATGGTGCGTCAAACAGAAGGAATCTTAGAAGAATGTTTCTTATGATTTTTGCAGCTTTCTCACGAGCTACGACATTTTCGTCATAATCATTGACCCACTGACCTTTCGTCATTGAGTGCTGCTACAGTAAGATGGATTTTGTTGATAATTTTCAGAAGAAGAGTTTTTAGAAAATTTGTCTGCCAATGTGTTTGTAATATCTTTGACAGATGTAATATCTTCATTATCACTTTTAAGATGATTTACTTAACTAGAATTACATTTACCGTTTATTTTCCAGACCATGTCTCACGTCTTTTTAAGAGGTGAGCGAGAGTTCAGCCTAGAGACATAAGATCTCCAAGATTTCCTCTTGCTATCCTTAAAAGTACGACGGGCTTTCGCACGAAAAACTCTAAAAATATCTTAATTATTTTTAATTGGCCGCAAGTTAAAAGCATTCAATGCTGCTTTACGATCGCTGACTGCCTTTTTACAGTCATCATCGTACCATGGTTTATGTGTGCGTTTTGGATTTGCCGAGGTTTTTGGAATAGTTTGATCAGCTATATCATGAAGGGTTTTGGTAAAAAGAGTATTAGCGTCTTCGACATCCTCGAAAACGGAAGGCTTTAATTGTTCCTCACAAAGAAATTGAAACGTATTCCAATGAGCTTTGCGAAGTTTCAATCGTTGCATTTTTTCGAGAAGTGGAGGGCCGATATTTTCAAGAAATAAGGGGAAGTGGTCACTTCCACATAGGTCGTCACCAACACTCCACGAAAAATCCATCAAGCGCGTTGGATAGCATATTGTAAAATCAATGGAAGAATGGGAGCCTGCCGTTGGATGTAAATAAGTATGTCATTTGTTATCATTAAAAGGCATATATTGTTTTTGGCTAAGAAATCCTCAACTTTCTTGCCTTTATCATTTATATCTCTACAACCCCAAATGTAGTTGTTTACATTAAAATCACCAAAGAGTATAAAAGGTAATGGTAATTGTGCAACTACGTGATCTAGATCTTTAAGGTCTAGTGAAGAACTGGGCGGTAAATATATAAAGGATATTTGTTGTTTTGTCGTGAATAACATATTTTATTTCATCGAGAAGTGAGAAAACTTTATATTTTCACGAATGCGAAGCATGAGTGAAAATATAAAAGTTTTCTAACTTCGAGATGAAATAAAATATGTTATTCACGACAAAACAACAAATTTTCTTTTTATTTTATGATTTTACAAACAATTATTTAAGCAATTTCAGTAACTAAACCGTTTTGCCCACCTGGCTACGTGCCCTGTTCACGATGACGTAACGAAACGTTACAAGACGTCACTTTTTTGAAACCGTTAACGTCAAAGAAAGAAAGTAAATAATAAACAGTGGATTTAACAGTATAACAGTTGGAATATCTTTTGAGTCGTGTTACTGTGCATTTGTGTTGGTTGTACATTAAAAAAGTAGTCCCGGCAGCTACTGTGGAAATAAAACTCTATATTCCACAGTGTGGAATAACACTTCTATTTCACTGATAAAATACAGTATTTCATTGCTTATCATAAAATAAAAGGAGCATATTGTTACAACTCTGACGGAAATCGTTTGCAAACCAGTTTTCAACGCAACAGTTCTGTGAGGAATGTTTCGATTTACAAGAATCGAAACTCCTTTAGCAGCTTTATCACCTGTATCACAAATATAGTTATACAATGAATAGTTTTTAAAAGATATCTTATCACTAGTCTTCAAGAAAGTTTCTTGAAGACAAAATGGAACAGGGTTGTGTTTATTTAAAAGTAAGCGGATTTCATCATAATTAGATTTTAAACCTGGACAGTTCCATTGAATGACCTGATTTGATTTTGATTTCACTACGGCCAAAGTACGGATTTTGGGGTTGGCAGACCTTGGAGACTTTGGAGACTTTGGGAGTTTCAGATGTAGTTTAAAAAAGTAGTCCCGGCAGCTAGTGTGGAAATAAAACTCTATATTCCACAGTGTGGAATAACACTTTTATTTCACTGATAAAATACAGTATTTCATTGCTTATCATAAAATAAAAGGAGCATATTGTTATAACTCTGACGGAAACAGTTTGCAAACCAGTTTTTAACGCAACAGTTCTGTGAGGAATGTTTCGATTTACAAGAATCGAAACTCCTTTAGCAGCTTTATCACCTGTATCACAAATATAGTTATACAATGAATAGTTTTTAAAAGATATCTTATCACTAGTCTTCAAGAAAGTTTCTTGAAGACAAAATGGAACAGGGTTGTGTTTATTTAAAAGTAAGCGGATTTCATCATAATTAGATTTTAAACCTCGACAGTTCCATTGAATGACCTTATTTGATTTTGATTTCACTACGGCCGAAGTACGGGTTTACGGATTTTGGGGTTGGCAGACCTTGGAGACTTTGGAGACTTTGGGAGTTCCAGATGTGCTGGATGATCAACCTCCATCTCCAAGTCTCCAAATATGTTGTTCAGTATAATCGGATCATCATATCCTTTTAACTGCTTCCCTAACACGGGAGTTTTCTTTTTTCTTGCTGTCACGTCCGTGGCAGCAGTTGTGATTGGTGACGAACTCTTAGGAGAGTTCGTAGGATTTGACGGACCTTTGGAAGGTTTCGTTCGGTTTGGTGGACTCTTGGTTGCACCAGAGTCCGTCGATTTCGAAATAGATGAAGTAGATGCAATAGGTGTAGGAGTTGCTGAGGATATAGTTGAAGGAGTTTACGATTTGCCAGATGGAGTGGGCGGAGAAATACTCCCAACAAGTTTACTAGCTTCAGGAAAAGAAATGTTCTTTTTAATCTTAACCTTCTGTATTTCCCTCTCGTGATTCCACTTCTGACAATCCTTAGAGAAAGCCCCGTGGGTCCCCATTGCAGTTAACGCAAGAAGCGGGATTTTCCCTGGAGCGTACTACACCCTTTGAAGAATTGAGAGAAATGTGAGGAATAACCTCACCACGGATGTTTACGAAAGTTTAAATTTTAAGGAGATTGTCAGAGTGTGATTTATTGCCACACTCAACAAGAAGTTTTCCATTATTGGTTTTTTTAACACTCCTTGGCTCACCGGCGATGCCAAGTAAAGCCTTGGAGATGGCAAAAAGAGAGAGTCTAGTTATAGGTAGAGATAATATTGAGAAAACGAGGCCAATTTAAATGAGATATTATTCTCATAAGATTCAGATTCGGACTCTTCTCGAAATCGTTTAATACCAGGAGTAGTGTTTTGTGCGTGTTTGGGTCCCATGATGGGGAATTGATATTCATTCTCCACGCTTATCACCCACCTCGGAGTCCAACAAGGGGACATTCGCTGTGGATATGCGACAGACACATGCCAAGAATACGTGTACAGTATACGCATATAAAACTAACGCATCAGACCCCAATACCACCCAGCGGACATAACCCCAAACTAATAAGTCGAAGAGCCGCACTTATGTTCCGCCTAAAAGTGGCATGAGGATAGCCATATAACGTTCAGAAATACATGATTAGCCCTAGCGCCACCGCCATAAAGGATCATTTCTACATTATGTTCAAAGAGGAAAAAATAAAAGGGGAGTAAGATATTAAACGAGAGGGATTGAGACTCAGAGAGATGTGAATTAAACAAGAATCATATAGCTGGCGTGACAAACCGATTGATCAGATCGGGCTAATCTGACCGCCAGTCTAGTTGAAGTCCGGACCAAAGTGGTGTGTTGTAACGCGAAGATAAATACCAGATCTCCACGTCACTCAACCACCAGGATTCCCTTCTCCAACGACACGGGTGGCCACCCACGGTCAACAGATGGGTTACTTTTCGTGGGTGGTGGGTGGAAGAGGCGTCCTAACCCTCTGCTAAGTAACTAGCAGTCGGTTGATTCTTATCACCCCACTACCGACTGGGAGGACATTTAATTATATAAGAGTGTATTGTTTCAATCTATTTTTAGCCATGGTCGCCCTTGGACTGAACTGCTTTTTATTAAGGCCCAACATCATGTACAATATATTCCCGTGAAGGGAAGCGGACAAGTTTTTTCTGAGAAGTCAGATGAGGAGTAGTGACCAAGTAACTGTATTTTTAAATCTATTTTTAACCATGGTGGCCATCGTTTGAACTGACCTGAATTTTATTTAAGACTAACTAGGAACGTGCGATATTTCTGTGAAGTTTTAGAGAAATCGGAACACTCGGCTTTTGAGAAGCAGTCGCCACAAAATTGTCGTCTGACCATGCGTAATGTAGCGTTTCCAAAACGGAATTTAATGCATATGAAAATAAAAACTCTTTGTATCCGCGAGTGTACGTGCGTGCGTGCGTGCGTGAATGAATGGTGTTTTACGGTACGTGCGAGTTTGTACGTGTGTACGTGCGTGCGCGTGTGCGCGTGCGGGTGTGTTCACCGGGTGCAATGCAAGTAGTGGATATAAAATGTAATATGCATAAGATTGCTGTAGTAACACTGCAATCGATCTTGGAAATAAACACAAAATAAAACAACCTTGTACTTTTAATGGCGTTACGAATATATAGTTTTAATATCCACCTTAGTAGTTAACAATGTGAGCAGTTACTGAATAAACCAGGCAACACTGTAGGTAAGGTGCGAATCGAATTTCAGTTTGTAGTTATCAACAAGCTAGTTTGTACCAATACGCTAGTTTATAGACAGACATATGATTACTACCTGTCTGTGTTTTACATTTACACAATGAACGAGACTTTCAAGTGACCACATCGAGTTTCTGTATTTGATGTTATCAGGCGGTTTTTGCGGTTAGAACTTGTATATTAGAAGTTTACTCCCTTATATTTCATCAAAACACTTTTTTTGGGATCAGTTTAATTGTAATACAATATGTTTCTTATATTTTTCGACTTCAAAACTAAGTTTTAAAGACGAAATATACATGTTGTCTCGTTTGGTTTGTAGATGTTAAAATTTATCGAAGCGAATGTTTTTTGAAGTCAAACGCTAGTTTTGTCAATGTAGATACGCTGGTATGTTTACGCTTAGCGCATGTTCTTATATAGTAAATATTGCCATTTAGCTCACATTTTCCTTATTTTCAAGGTAACGGTCGGTAAAACAAAATGCGTTTTTCATTTTATTAACATCTTAACGAAAGGTGTTAGTGGATGTAATCGCTCTACCGTTAGCCCATTCCTATGTCCATGTTCTGTCTGGTGGTGAATTTATATTGTTAAGTTCACCCGTTTGCCCTATATACTTCATATTTCATGGAATTATATAAACTAAAACAAGTAACGGGCACCTCTATATCAATATTTTGAAATAGTGTTTGTTTTCCAAAGTATGAATAACAAATGTGATACAAATCAGAGTTCATGGTATTTATATTTATATATAAATATATAAATAAAGTATATTTATCCCGGACTCAGAAAGCTGCTGTGGGTGTTTGCCTGTGTATCAACGTCATTTTACTGTTCATAAAACAACTTTACTCTAGTAAGAATACCGGGACGCACTCAAATTGGTATACAGACATTGTATTGGTCTTCTACTACTTAATTAGGTATCAATTTCAGGGATACAGTCTAGGTCTCACACCTCAATTAATTTTCCCATATGGTTACTGTACAGCCTTTTCCAACATCTGAGCTTCAAAGCAGGACAGCAGACATTGTTGTTGGTTAAATATATTCAGTATAGCCAAGACCAGTAATTTAAAACAGTAAAATTCATAAGTTAGCCAGTCTTTTTTTCTTGCTCATGTTTATGTGACCCCTATGGAAAATACATAATTCATACACTATCTAGCTGAATATGCGGTGCTTCGGTCAAACACTTCCGAAATGTGAATGAAACATCATATCGACATGGGATTTTCTGTATCTTCTGTCTTTTACACTGTAGATGTATGCTACAGCAAAGAAAAACCTATTTTTCAAATTAAAAATTGCCTTAAATTGAGAAAAAAAAAGATTTATTTTCTGTTTTCCTAATGTCTCAAGGTCCGTGAGCTTTCATGGGAGATAATAGAGGTGGAGACCTTTATAAATCTTTCTCAACAAACGAATACAGCTGGATCCAAATCGTTATCGTCACTGATTATTGATTGATGTTAAATTTTATTATTAAAAGGGACAAATGGCAATCTTGATTTTTTAAAAGCTCGCGGCGCCCGTTAGTTTTTCTACATAACTGCATTTTTTCAATAATTAATGTTAATTATAAGAATAATACAAAGGAAATTGTGTTTGAATATTACTAACTGTTTGTGGGTAAAGCTATATATGTATCTCTTTTTGATGCTGTCTGATTTTAAAATAAACAACACCTCTTCAATCATTAAACAGAGTTGATGAAATTTTAACTGAAGCAGTTTCAAAAGAGTTTGAAATAGGTATGTTCCACTGCTTATTATTCCCATGAACTACTAATCAGATTTCAATAATAAAAAGCATCTAACATATAATCCGTTTTTCTAATGTACATTTACATTGTTGAAGTCTGGGCATATTCTAACCATTGTCTTTTCCCAATTCCTCACATGCTAATCATGAAACAATATTCTGTTTAGTGATCCATTACACATACTGTTTCAAATGTCTATCATATTCATATTATAACATTATACTAAACAGATGCCAAAATTAAAAACATGTTCATTTAGTCTCATGATGACTGGTTTATCTAGTGCTCAAATCCTTCATGATAAATGTACTTTGATTGCTGACAATTACAAATAAAACAATTCTAACATCAACACACTGTTCGTTTATTTGTATCATATTCATTCCCCTTACTGATTTCTTATTTAACTGTTCTGACCGGCTTGTGATAATTTGTATCACTGTTTTCTTGTTCAATGATATACATGTATCAACTTTTATTTAAAAGGCACAGTTATGTAATCTGGCGGTATTTTACTTGTACCATGCAGATGCCATAACTAACTCAAATCAAGAGTCAAAACACGAGAACACTGTTCATGACCTTTTATTAATATGAAGGTGTAGATTCCTGAAAATGAATATATGTATTGTACTGTCCGGATAACCCGAAAGAAACGAATGAATTATATTTATGGAATAATATTCCTCTCTCCTGGTTCTCTGACTACTCTCTCACACTGTCATCTGGTGATGTTAGAAACGTGCTAATGATGATTCCATTTCAATACAATTTAACCATTACACTATTCATTAGACTATTCAAAGAATTGTAAATCTTTGAAACCGAAGAGAAAACATCCTCTCTCTGTGAAAGAATAAAATTGACTGCCAGGATGAACGCAAGCAACCAATGAGAACACAGTAATTTCCCGCCTAATAAAACAACTCACTCAGATCAAGGGAGACAACAACATTAAGAGAATGAAACCAAAAACTGACAAATTACTCTCCCTTGAAACCTATGAAAAAGCAATAATTGTAACGAAATGATTGAAACAATATTAAAAGCATTTTAAACAAAAATGACCCGGTTACATTCTCCCTATTATTGTAAAATGATGTCTCATCATTTCTGCTTGATGAAGTGTACCTGGAAGGATGAAACTGTAATATTATAAATACAATCCGTATTTATACTACTAAATGAAAAAAAATGTCTGTTATTCTTGACTCCGTAAATAACAGAGACATAATACAAATTTACAACTTCTCTCCCCTCTGTCTGATATTGTGTCCCTACAACAAATTATGAGAAATTGAATACCAATGTAATATCACATAACCATGTAATACTATGTGCTATAAATGAATAAAACACACTAACACATATCTGTTCTAAACTGTACTCACTATTATGTGCTAACTACATCATAATTATATCTAGAAGTTTGTTCGCTATGTCCGGTGGCAATGTATGTAGTATGCCAGACTTTAAGAGTCTATTTACCGTGTCTAGCCTTGTCGTTTCTTCTGTTACTAGTACTGCTTGGTCAACGTGATACGCTTCTAACCAAGCTGGATGTTTTCTAGTCCTTTGGGACCGTCTAACTGTTTCCTCTTGGGCTCTTTGTTATTCTTTATGTTCTTCTGTCTCTGCTTCAACCTCTTCGTTTCTGATTCTATATCATTTCTTGCTGTTTCTTCGTTAGGTCCACTTCTTATCTTTTCTGCATCTCCAAGTGTATTTTCTTCTGAAGGTGTTTCTGTTCTATGTTCTTCAGCTGAAAAATCAGTAACAGTTTCTGAAGTGTCAGAAACACTTGGTTTATCAGCTGTTATCTTAGGTCTAACTATAACCTCTGTTCTCTTTTCTTTCTCTCTGGTGTAGTCGTTTCTTTTACTACAGGCAAATGGGCGTCCTCATGTTTATATATATCTGGTACATATGCTCCTGTGTCTTCTTCCTCATCTGAATCTGTACCTTCCGTGACGTCACCTGGTGCTTTTTTCTCTGTTTCCTCTTTGTCCTTTTGTTCTGGTAAAATTGCGATTTCACCATCTTGGTCTAAAGCTGCAGCTTCCTCTTTATCTTCGCTCGTGTTGAATCAAACTTCTTTCTCTGCATCATTTATGTCTTTTTCTGTGACAGGAATATCTTCCTCTACTTGATTTGGTTCTATGTTCTTAGGACCTAGTAGTAAAAGATTATTCATGTGTAGTGTCCTTGTTTTCCCTGCTTTGGATCTGACGATATACAATGGAATGTCAATATTTGGCTGAGCTATAACTTGTTCTTATTTGTCAGCAATCTTATGTTTACCATCAAATGCAAACACTTTGACCAAGACTCGGTCTCCTATCTGTATTTTTGTCACTTTAGCCTTTTTGTCGTAATGATCCTTCTGTTTATCTCGCGACTTGACTGTATGTTCGTTGACAAGGTTTCTGGCCATCTTTAACTTTTCCTTGAGCTGTGTCAAATATTCTGATGGTGTCTGTCCTGTAGCGTCCTCTTTTGTTGTCTCAAACATATTATCTATGGGAAATTAAGGGGTTCGACCGAACATGCGTTCGAATGGAGCATGTTTTGTAGTTTCGTGCTTGGTACAGTTATATGCATATGTGAGAGGAGCTAGATATTTCTTCCAGTCTGACTTCTGTGAACGATATAATGTGCCAAGCATATTCAAAAGCGTGCGATTAAACCGTTCTGTGGTTCCGTTGCCACTGGGATGATATGGGGTGGTTCTAGATTTTTCTATCCCAAACAAGTCGCAAAGCTCTTTTATAACGGCAGATTCAAAGTTTGCGCCTTGGTCGCTATGAAGTCTCGTTGGTATCCAATAGTGTACTATCAAGTTTCATATAGCGCTTCAGCAGTTGTTTTTGCTGTCTGGTTACGGGTTGGCACAGCTAAGGCTAGTTTTGTAAAGTGATCTGTTATCACTAATACATTTGCTACTCCTACTTTAGATGGTTCTAATGTGAGGTAATCCATACACACGAGTTCCAGTGGGTAACTTGTTACTATATTAACCAAAGGAGCCCTTGTGTTGGTACTGGAGTTTCTTCTCAAACATCTGTCGCAATGTTTAATCCATTCGTCACAATCAACTGACATGCGCGGCCAGAATAACCTTTCGCGAAGAAGTGATGTAGTTCTATCTCTGCCAGGGTGTCCTATATCGTTGTGTAGCCCTGTAAGTGCTGTCCTCCTATAGTGTTATGGTAATACCAGTTGCTGTATATTTTCACTTGTACCGTACACTTCTCTGTATAATACGCCTCTAATTAATTTAAAATGTTCGAAGTTCTTTTTCATGGTTGAATGTTCCTTAGTATAATGTTCTATGAGTGGTAATCTCTTGTCTCTAACTGCGTTCGTCCATATTCCTATAACCAAAACTTCTCTCTGATGTTTCCTAAGTTCCCGAAGTTCTATTTGCGCCATTGGTTAACCTGGGCTATCCGTGACCTCAACTATGTTTATGGATGCAGCTGGTAATACCTGTATGTAAATGTCAATGTAAATTGACCCACATATAGTCTTTATTGAAGCACTGTCTATTCGGGCCGAGTCAGTGTCAAACTTCTCATGCGGGAATCTCGACATCCCGTCAGCATCCTTGTTCTTATGGCCTGGGCGATAAACAATATCAAAGTCATATGTTGAAAGTGCAGACACCCTCCTCTGTCCAGTGGCGTCTAACTTTGCCGAGGTAAGTATATAGGTCAGTGGGTTGTTGTCTGTAAAGACAGTAAACTTGGTTCCTATTAAGTAATCTGAGAACTTTTCCGTAACGGACCATTTCCAAGCTAAGAATTCCTGTTTGAATGTTGAGTAGTTGCGCTCTGATTTAGTAAGGCTTCTACTAGCAAATGATAGGACTTTGTAGCGACTACTCCTCTGAAACTACATGACAGATGTTCATGAAATGTCTCAGGAATGTTGCTCTTGATGTCTAGTTGATCCTCGCAAATTTCAGGTCAGACGGAAATTCAAGATGGCCATCATGGCTAAAAATAGATTTTTAAAAGACAAGATTGTGGCAACCACTTCTTGAAAACTGTAAGTGATATTTATATGGGACTTTTTCAAAAATGATCAGTATGACATGATGTTTAGATTTAAAAAGAACAAGATTGTAGCGGCTACTTCTTCAAAACTATAAGTGATATTGATATGGGACTTTTTCTAAAATTATCAGCATGACATGATGTTGGTCCTTGTCGAAAATAGTTTTGATTCGACATTAAACATGGCTGCCAGTAGCCATCTTTGTTTACGTAGAGTTATATAATAAATACTTGTAGCGACTACTCCTCTGAAACTACTTTTTGGATTTTCATGACACTTACAGAAATGTTGCTGATGATGTGTAGTTGATCCTAACAAAATTTCAGGTTGGCCGGAAATTCGAGATGGCCGCCATCGCTAAAAATAGATTTTTAAAAAACAAATGTCTAGCGCTTATTTCTTGAAAACTATAAGTGATATTGATATGGGACTTTTTCTAAAATGATCAGCATGACATGATGTTGGTCTTTGTTGAAAAATATTTTGATTCGACATTAAACATGGTTGCCAGCGGCCATCTTTGACTACATAGAGTTATATATAAAAACTTTAACGACTACTTTGAAACTACTTGACAGATGTTCATGAAACTTCACAGGAATGCTGATCTAGCTATCATAACCTGCCAGTAGAGCTTCAAGGTCATTGACCTCTTGTTTTGTCTTGTATGCGTACACTGGGAATTGAAGCGACATTGAAACACAAGATTTCATGGATCTGACTCAATCTGACATTATTTTGAGAATGGTGCGTCAAACAGAAGGAATCTTAGAAGAGTGTTTCTTATGATTTTTGCAGCTTTCTCATGAGCTACGACATTTTCGTCATAATCATTGACCCACTGACCTTTCGTCATTGAGTGCTGCTACAGTAAGATGGATTTTGTTGATAATTTTCAGAAGAAGAGTTTTTAGAAAATTTGTCTGCCAATGTGTTTGTAATATCTTTGACAGATGTAATATCTTCATTATCACTTTTAAGATGATTTACTTAACTAGAATTACATTTACCGTTTATTTTC
This sequence comes from Cyrtodaria siliqua, assembly GCA_037043455.1. Classification (NCBI taxonomy): domain Eukaryota; kingdom Metazoa; phylum Mollusca; class Bivalvia; order Adapedonta; family Hiatellidae; genus Cyrtodaria; species Cyrtodaria siliqua. The sequence continues at coordinate 135,991 of JAWPHD010001841.1, read as the reverse complement.
CAGACCATGTCTCACGTCTTTTTAAGAGGTGAGCGAGAGTTCAGCCTAGAGACATAAGATCTCCAAGATTTCCTCTTGCTATCCTTAAAAGTACGACGGGCTTTCGCACGAAAAACTCTAAAAATATCTTAATTATTTTTAATTGGCCGCAAGTTAAAAGCATTCAATGCTGCTTTACGATCGCTGACTGCCTTTTTACAGTCATCATCGTACCATGGTTTATGTGTGCGTTTTGGATTTGCCGAGGTTTTTGGAATAGTTTGATCAGCTATATCATGAAGGGTTTTGGTAAAAAGAGTATTAGCGTCTTCGACATCCTCGAAAACGGAAGGCTTTAATTGTTCCTCACAAAGAAATTGAAACGTATTCCAATGAGCTTTGCGAAGTTTCAATCGTTGCATTTTTTCGAGAAATGGAGGGCCGATATTTTCAAGAAATACACATAGGTCGTCATCAACACTCCACGAAAAATCCATCAAGCGCGTTGGATAGCATATTGTAAAATCAATGGAAGAATGGGAGCCTGCCGTTGGATGTAAATAAGTATGTCATTTGTTATCATTAAAAGGCATATATTGTTTTTGGCTAAGAAATCCTCAACTTTCTTGCCTTTATCATTTATATCTCTACAACCCCAAATGTAGTTGTTTACATTAAAATCACCAAAGAGTATAAAAGGTAATGGTAATTGTGCAACTACGTGATCTAGATCTTTAAGGTCTAGTGAAGAACTGGGCGGTAAATATATAAAGGATATTTGTTGTTTTGTCGTGAATAACATATTTTATTTCATCGAGAAGTGAGAAAACTTTATATTTTCACGAATGCGAAGCATGAGTGAAAATATAAAAGTTTTCTAACTTCGAGATGAAATAAAATATGTTATTCACGACAAAACAACAAATTTTCTTTTTATTTTATGATTTTACAAACAATTATTTAAGCAATTTCAGTAACTAAACCGTTTTGCCCACCTGGCTACGTGCCCTGTTCACGATGACGTAACGAAACGTTACAAGACGTCACTTTTTTGAAACCGTTAACATCAAAGAAAGAAAGTAAATAATAAACAGTGGATTTAACAGTATAACAGTTGGAATATCTTTTGAGTCGTGTTACTGTGCATTTGTGTTGGTTGTACATTAAAAAAGTAGTCCCGGCAGCTACTGTGGAAATAAAACTCTATATTCCACAGTGTGGAATAACACTTCTATTTCACTGATAAAATACAGTATTTCATTGCTTATCATAAAATAAAAGGAGCATATTGTTACAACTCTGACGGAAATCGTTTGCAAACCAGTTTTCAACGCAACAGTTCTGTGAGGAATGTTTCGATTTACAAGAATCGAAACTCCTTTAGCAGCTTTATCACCTGTATCACAAATATAGTCATACAATGAATAGTTTTTAAAAGATATCTTATCACTAGTCTTCAAGAAAGTTTCTTGAAGACAAAATGGAACAGGGTTGTGTTTATTTAAAAGTAAGCGGATTTCATCATAATTAGATTTTAAACCTCGACAGTTCCATTGAATGACCTGATTTGATTTTGATTTCACTACGGCCAAAGTACGGATTTTGGGGTTGGCAGACCTTGGAGACTTTGGAGACTTTGGGAGTTTCAGATGTAGTTTAAAAAAGTAGTCCCGGCAGCTACTGTGGAAATAAAACTCTATATTCCACAGTGTGGAATAACACTTTTATTTCACTGATAAAATACAGTATTTCATTGCTTATCATAAAATAAAAGGAGCATATTGTTATAACTCTGACGGAAACAGTTTGCAAACGAGTTTTTAACGCAACAGTTCTGTGAGGAATGTTTCGATTTACAAGAATCGAAACTCCTTTAGCAGCTTTATCACCTGTATCACAAATATAGTTATACAATGAATAGTTTTTAAAAGATATCTTATCACTAGTCTTCAAGAAAGTTTCTTGAAGACCAAATGGAACAGGGTTGTGTTTATTTAAAAGTAAGCGGATTTCATCATAATTAGATTTTAAACCTCGACAGTTCCATTGAATGACCTTATTTGATTTTGATTTCACTACGGCCGAAGTACGGGTTTACGGATTTTGGGGTTGGCAGACCTTGGAGACTTTGGAGACTTTGGGAGTTCCAGATGTGCTGGATCATCAACCTCCATCTCCAAGTCTACAAATATGTTGTTCAGTATAATCGGATCATCATATCCTTTTAACTGCTTCCCTAACACGGGAGTTTTCTTTTTTCTTGCTGTCACGTCCGTGGCAGCAGTTGTGCTTGGTGACGAACTCTTAGGAGAGTTCGTAGGATTTGACGGACCTTTGGAAGGTTTCGTTCGGTTTGGTGGACTCTTGGTTGCACCAGAGTCCGTCGATTTCGAAATAGATGAAGTAGATGCAATAGGTGTAGGAGTTGCTGAGGATATAGTTGAAGGAGTTTACGATTTGCCAGATGGAGTGGGCGGAGAAATACTCCCAACAAGTTTACTAGCTTCAGGAAAAGAAATGTTCTTTTTAATCTTAACCTTCTGTATTTCCCTCTCGTGATTCCACTTCTGACAATCCTTAGAGAAAGCCCCGTGGGTCCCCATTGCAGTTAACGCAAGAAGCGGGATTTTCCATGGAGCGTACTACACCCTTTGAAGAATTGAGAGAAATGTGAGGAATAACCTCACCACGGATGTTTACGAAAGTTTGAATTTTAAGGAGATTGTCAGAGTGTGATTTTTTGCCACACTCAACAAGAAGTTTTCCATTATTGGTTTTTTTAACACTCCTTGGCTCACCGGCGATGCCAAGTAAAGCCTTGGAGATGGCAAAAAGAGAGAGTCTAGTTATAGGTAGAGATAATATTGAGAAAACGAGGCCAATTTAAATGAGATATTATTCTCATAAGATTCAGATTCGGACTCTTCTCGAAATCGTTTAATACCAGGAGTAGTTTTTTGTGCGTGTTTGGGTCCCATGATGGGGAATTGATATTCATTCTCCACGCTTATCACCCACCTCGGAGTCCAACAAGGGGACATTCGCTGTGGATATGCGACAGACACATGCCAAGAATACGTGTACAGTATACGCATATAAAACTAACGCATCAGACCCCAATACCACCCAGCGGACATAACCCCAAACTAATAAGTCGAAGAGCCGCACTTATGTTCCGCCTAAAAGTGGCATGAGGATAGCCATATAACGTTCAGAAATACATGATTAGCCCTAGCGCCACCGCCATAAAGGATCATTTCTACATTATGTTCAAAGAGGAAAAAATAAAAGGGGAGTAAGATATTAAACGAGAGGGATTGAGACTCAGAGAGATGTGAATTAAACAAGAATCATATAGCTGGCGTGACAAACCGATTGATCAGATCGGGCTAATCTGACCGCCAGTCTAGTTGAAGTCCGGACCAAAGTGGTGTGTTGTAACGCGAAGATAACTACCAGATCTCCACGTCACTCAACCACCAGGATTCCCTTCTCCAACGACACGGGTGGCCACCCACGGTCAACAGATGGGTTACTTTTCGTGGGTGGTGGGTGGAAGAGGCGTCCTAACCCTCTGCTAAGTAACTAGCAGTCGGTTGATTCTTATCACCCCACTACCGACTGGGAGGACATTTAATTATATAAGAGTGTATTGTTTCAATTTATTTTTAGCCATGGTCGCCCTTGGACTGAACTGCTTTTTATTAAGGCCCAACATCATGTACAATATATTCCCGTGAAGGGAAGCGGACAAGTTTTTTCTGAGAAGTCAGATGAGTAGTAGTGACCAAGTAACTGTATTTTTAAATCTATTTTTAACCATGGTGGCCATCGTTTGAACTGACGTGAATTTTATTTAAGACTAACTAGGAACGTGCGATATTTATGTGAAGTTTTAGAGAAATCGGAACACTCGGCTTTTGAGAAGTTGTCGCCACAAAATTGTCGTCTGACCATGCGTAATGTAGCGTTTCCAAAACGGAATTTAATGCATATGAAAATAAAAACTCTTTGTATCCGCGAGTGTACGTGCGTGCGTGCGTGCGTGAATGAATGGTGTTTTACGGTACGTGCGAGTTTGTACGTGTGTACGTGCGTGCGCGTGTGCGCGTGCGGGTGTGTTCACCGGGTGCAATGCAAGTAGTGGATATAAAATGTAATATACATAAGATTGCTGTAGTAACACTGCAATCGATCTTGGAAATAAACACAAAATAAAACAACCTTGTACTTTTAATGGCGTTACGAATATATAGTTTTAATATCCACCTTAGTAGTTAACAATGTGAGCAGTTACTGAATAAACCAGGCAACACTGTAGGTAAAGTGCGAATCGAATTTCAGTTTGTAGATATCAACAAGCTAGTTTGTACCAATACGCTAGTTTATAGACAGACATATGATTACTACCTGTCTGTGTTTTACATTTACACAATGAACGAGACTTTCAAGTGACCACATCGAGTTTCTGTATTTGATGTTATCAGGCGGTTTTTGCGGTTAGAACTTGTATATTAGAAGTTTACTCCCTTATATTTCATCAAAACACTTTTTTTGGGATCAGTTTAATTGTAATACAATATGTTTCTTATATTTTTCGACTTCAAAACTAAGTTTAAAGACGAAATATACATTTTGTCTCGTTTGGTTTGTAGATGTTAAAATTTATCGAAGCGAATGTTTTTTGAAGTCAAACGCTAGTTTTGTCAATGTAGATACGCTGGTATGTTTACGCTTAGCGCATGTTCTTATATAGTAAGTATTGCCATTTAGCTCACATTTTCCTTATTTTCAAGGTAACGGTCGGTAAAACATAATGCGTTTTTCATTTTATTAACATCTTAACGAAAGGTGTTAGGGGATGTTATCGCTCTACCGTTAGCCCATTCCTATGTCCATGTTCTGTCTGGTGGTGAATTTATATTGTTAAGTTCACCCGTTTGCCCTATATACTTCATATTTCATGGAATTATATAAACTAAAACAAGTAACGGGCACCTCTATATCAATATTTTGAAATAGTGTTTGTTTTCCAAAGTATGAATAACAAATGTGATACAAATCAGAGTTCATGGTATTTATATTTATATATAAATATATAAATAAAGTATATTTATCCCGGACTCAGAAAGCTGCTGTGGGTGTTTGCCTGTGTATCAACGTCATTTTACTGTTCATAAAACAACTTTACTCTAGTAAGAATACCGGGACGCACTCAAATTGGTATACAGACATTGTATTGGTCTTCTACTACTTGAATTAGGTATCAATTTCAGGGATACAGTCTAGGTCTCACACCTCAATTAATTTTCCCATATGGTTACTGTACAGCCTTTTCCAACATCTGAGCTTCAAAGCAGGACAGCAGACATTGTTGTTGGTTAAATATATTCAGTATAGCCAAGACCAGTAATTTAAAACAGTAAAATTCATAAGTTAGCCAGTCTTTTTTTCTTGCTCATGTTTATGTGACCCCTATGGAAAATACATAATTCATACACTATCAAGCTGAATATGCGGTGCTTCGGTCAAACACTTCCGAAATGTGAATGAAACATCATATCGACATGGGATTTTCTGTATCTTCTGTCTTTTACACTGTAGATGTATGCTACAGCAAAGAAAAACCTATTTTTCAAATTAAAAATTGCCTTAAATTGAGAAAAAAAATAAATTATTTTCTGTTTTCCTAATGTCTCAAGGTCCGTGAGCTTTCATGGGAGATAATAGAGGTGGAGACCTTTATAAATCTTTCTCAACATACGAATACAGCTGGATCCAAATCGTTATCGTCACTGATTATTGATTGATGTTAAATTTTATTATTAAAAGGGACAAATGGCAATCTTGATTTTTTAAAAGCTCGCGGCGCCCGTTAGTTTTTCTACATAACTGCATTTTTTCAATAATTAATGTTAATTATAAGAATAATACAAAGGAAATTGTGTTTGAATATTACTAACTGTTTGTGGGTAAAGCTATATATGTATCTCTTTTTGATGCTGTCTGATTTTAAAATAAACAACACCTCTTCAATCATTAAACAGAGTTGATGAAACTTTAACTGAAGCAGTTTCAAAAGAGTTTGAAATAGGTATGTTCCACTGCTTATTATTCCCATGAACTACTAATCAGATTTCAATAATAAAAAGCATCTAACATATAATCCGTTTTTCTAATGTACATTTACATTGTTGAAGTCTGGGCATATTTTAACCATTGTCTTTTCCCAATTCCTCACATGCTAATCATGAAACAATATTCTGTTTAGTGATCCATTACACATACTGTTTCAAATGTCTATCATATTCATATTATAACATTATACTAAACAGATGCCAAAATTAAAAACATGTTCATTTAGTCTCATGATGACTGGTTTATCTAGTGCTCAAATCCTTCATGATAAATGTACTTTGATTGCTGACAATTACAAATAAAACAATTCTAACATCAACACACTGTTCGTTTATTTGTATCATATTCATTCCCCTTACTGATTTCTTATTTAACTGTTCTGACCGGCTTGTGATAATTTGTATCACTGTTTTCTTGTTCAATGATATACATGTATCAACTTTTATTTAAAAGGCACAGTTATGTAATCTGGCGGTATTTTACTTGTACCATGCAGATGCCATAACTAACTCAAATCAAGAGTCAAAACACGAGAACACTGTTCATGACCTTTTATTAATATGAAGGTGTAGATTCCTGAAAATGAATATATGTATTGTACTGTCCGGATAACCCGAAAGAAACGAATGAATTATATTTATGGAATAATATTCCTCTCTCCTGGTTCTCTGACTACTCTCTCACACTGTCATCTGGTGATGTTAGAAACGTGCTAATGATGATTCCATTTCAATACAATTTAACCATTAAACTATTCATTAGACTATTCAAAGAATTGTAAATCTTTGAAACCGAAGAAAAAACATCCTCTCTCTGTGAAAGAATAAAATTGACTGCCAGGATGAACGCAAGCAAACCAATGAAAACACAGTAATTTCCCGCCTAATAAAACAACTCACTCAGATCAAGGGAGACAACAACATCAAGAGAATGAAACCAAAAACTGACAAATTACTCTCCCTTGAAACCTATGAAAAAGCAATAATTGTAATGAAATGATTGAAACAATATTAAAAGCATTTTAAACAAAAATGACCCGGTTACATTCTCCCTCTCCTTGTAAAATGATGTCTCATCATTTCTGCTTGATGAAGTGTACCTGGAAGGATGAAACTGTAATATTATAAATATAATCCGTATTTATACTACTAAATGAAAAAAATGTCTGTTATTCTTGACTCTGTAAATAACAGAGACATAATACAACACATTTACAACTTCTCTCCCCTCTGTCTGATATTGTGTCCCTACAATAAATTATGATAAATTGAATACCAATGTAATATCACATAACCATGTAATACTATGTGCTATAAATGAATAAAACACACTAAAACATATCTGTTCTAAACTGTACTCACTATTATGTGCTACATCATAATTATATCTAGAAATTTGTTCGCTATGTCCGGTGGCAATGTATGTAGTATGCCGGACTTTAAGGGTCTGTTTACCGTGTCTAGCCTTGTCGTTTCTTCTGTTACTAGTACTGCTTGGTCAACGTGATAAGCTTCTAACCAAGCTGGCTGTTTTCTAGTCCTTTGAGACCGTCTAACTGTTTCCTCTTTGTTCTTCTGTATGTTCTTCTGTCTCTGCTTCAACCTCTTCGTTTCTGATTTCTATTTCCTTTCTTGCTTTTTCTTCGTTAAGTCCACTTCTTATCTCTTCTGCATCTCCAAGTGTATTTTTTCTGAAGGTGTTTCTGTTCTATGTTCTTCAGCTGGAAAATCAGTAACAGTTTCTGAAGTGTCAGAAACACTTGGTTTATCAGCTGTTATCTTAGGTCTAACTATAACCTCTGTTCTCTTTTCTTTCTCTATTTATGACACTATCTCTGGTGTAGTCGTTTCTCTTACTACAGGCAAATGGGCGTCCCCATGTTTATATATATTTGAAACTTCACTACAACAACAACAACAACAAACCAAGGAATCTATTAATACCAAATGTCAAGCAGCAACAAAACAGGAAGTCGGATATGAGTGAGGTAAAGGAGCTCCTGAAGAAACTTAATGAACGTATCGACAAAATGGAACACAATCAAGAGAATTTTAGCAATCAGCCAGCATATGTTCCATGGGTCGAGGTGATTATAGAGGAAATGCTTGAGGAGGTGGAGGTCGATGGCAACAAAACTTTGACGCTGTATTTAAATTGGATCCGGAAACAAAATATATGTTGCTTTTGCCCCCTTCCCATTATCATGTGGGCAAGTCATCCACTAAGTTCGGTTGAATTCCGATCAGTGGTTTAGGAGGAGATACTGTAACAAACCGGCAGACGGACGGACGGACATACGGAGGAGATTTTAATATTCTCTTACCTTTTCAAAGCGTGGATATAATAACGGGTCAATTGGACATTCTATGTATACTATATTTTAGAGAGTTCTCTGTGATCTATTGATACACACATGGAACACTGGTTCGGTGCAATATTCCTTCGTATATACTTGTATATACAAAAGAAGTCAATTACTGAACATGTGTCAAATAACAAACACGTCAATTGCACAATAGATATATCAGGTGTTATGCTACTACCACTAACAATTGCAATTGCAAATCATATTTATTAGAGTAATATACTGATACGGTATATAAATATATTTAATATCAAATTGTCCAATTGTCCAGAACACGTGTCTTCTTCAAGAAATACTAAAAACAATCATTTCAACAGACCGTTTGAGAATAAATTACCAGTTTATGGTATTGCTAGTAATGAACTTCGCATTTTGAGAATTCCGATAATGCCGCGCTTTTTAAAAATTCTTACTTTGCGCAGAGCAATTCCGGAATTGTCTATATTCTCATTTTGCGCGTAATGTCACCCTTGCGCAATTCCAGAATAGTCCACCGCTATTCCGGAATCGACGCGCATTTTAAGAATTATTGCTTTGCACAGAGCAGTTCCGAAATTGTTTATATTCTCTTATTGAAAATATAATAACACATATACAACGTACTATGAGAAAATAAGAAAAAGTTACAGTTTTATAAAAAAAAATCCCCCAAACCATCGAAAAACTACGGCTTATAGAAAACATATCAGCGACAAACTAGTGCGTACCTTCAACAAACCAGCGCTTATATAGCTACAAACTTGTCTAGGTTTCAGTGAAATAAGCATTTAAGACAAATATAAATAACTATTTCGGTATATACTACTACAGTATACAACTTCTCAAAACAAATATAAAGGATACAGTATTAAGACAAATATATTTAGAAGAAATTTAATATTATCATATACTGTACATGTTCCTCCATGACTAATTTAATAACTGGAATAAACATATAAAACATATCTGAACATATATGAAATGTCGTCAGAGTTATCAGAGTTTAAAACAAAAAACTTTCCCTTTAAAAGAATGAACAAGTAAAAAACGAATGCGTTTGTTTACATTTCTTATTGCCAGTTCAATCCAATGAACAACTGAACCTGTCTACAAACTAGCGTGTTGATATCTACAAACTCAAATTCGATTCGCACTTTACCTACAGTGGGCAATATGAAATAATTAAATACCGATTTAAATAGGACTAAGATTTTGGCGAACATCCAAATAATGTATTTGCAACATCTCGTACACAACTTCCCAGCATTACTCGAATGTAAATCGAACGTTTCCATATTGGTTCCGTCACCGCACCTTAGATTCCGAACAAAACAAATTTGCATTAAAAATCAAAGTGATCATCCAAATTTTGCAATGCAATTTAAGCCGAATGCTCCTGTAATATTTTATTTACATGAAAGCAGCGATAAAATCTTCACTTGCATTATTAAAAAACAAACATGAACCGCACATTATACATCAACACGTGTGGCTAACGGCCATATTGTTTACATAGCAACATTGTACTATTTTATGTGCCATTGCCTTCCGGCTAACACAATGTCAAGATCTGGAATATACCGAAGCTCGATATACACATGAGGCGTGATCCCGAAGAATGATATAGTTTTTATTTATTTGTTGGTATTTAGTTTTTATTGGATTATTTAATATTTTATTTATTTATTTATTTATTTAAAAATACAAGAAAACAACAACAAAAATAAAACTGATGATTTAACAACGAAAACACATTGTCAAAAATTATTTTTTCCGCTATATAACGTTGTAAGTTTTGAGCTCTGAAGACAGGATAATAGCGAGGATTGTGCGCATATAAAATCGATTCAAGCTAACCAGTAGGCCTTATTGCCTACTGACCGTTCCAAGTCGGTAAACCTGTCTTCACCACCCTTTCTGTTGTTTTTTGTCTCTTTCATTGTATTTTCAAGTCCTTGTTTTCAGTACAGTGTGGACCTACGATGCCATTTCGTTCGGACGCTGTGGTTTCCATAGGACCCTATATCGTATTTTTGGGGGTTTTTTTTGTTGTTTTCTTTTTGCTTGTCAAAAGTTTGGTGAACAAATGAATGACTGGTGTTTTACGGCACGTCGACACATAAATAGGTCATATTGTGCGCAAAAACTGATGAAAGACGAAGACATGAAGTAGTAATTAAATTAATGTAATATAAAGATAAAACTATTTACAAATAAGGGATGATATGTTAGTAACATAAACTATGTAAATATGTAAATCAACAAATACCCGTCATCGGGTGTATAAAGAAGTAAATATATATAAGAACATATTATAATGATTTATAAAGTCGGATTTCTTTTAAGAAATCTAAAACAAGACAAATCTATAGTATCAAATAACTCTTTCATAGTATTAACGTTGTAGTATCTTTGCCGCATAGGATCAAAGTCTACACATTGCAACAATGTATGTTTGACCGTTAACGGTGCAAAACAGGGTATTCAATCCGGTAATTGCTCACCTTGTAATAAGTATGAATGAGTACAACATGTATGGCCTATCCTTGACAAGAGTGACGAATATATGTGTTAATACGAAGAATGAATGAATGGTGTTTTACGGCACGTCGACACATAAAAATGTCATATTGTGCGCAAAAACTGATGTCAGATGAAGAAATGAAGTAGTAATTAAAAATTAATGTAAATATATAAAGATAAAACTATTTACAAATAAGGGATGATATGGTTATAAAATAAACTATATATGTAAATCAACAAATGCCCGTCAACGGGTATATAAATATATATAAAAATATATTATAATGATTTATATAGTCTGATTTCTTTCAACAAATCTATAACAAGACAAATCTACAGTATCAAATAATGTTTTCATAGTATTAACATTGTAGTATCTTTGCCGCATAGGATCAAAGTCTACACATTCCAACAAATTATGTTCTGGTAATTGCTCAGCTTGTAATAAGTATAAATGAGTATAACGTGTATGCCTTATCCTGCACCGGGCTAGAACAACATCTTCTCGATGAATGGGTCTACTAAAAAAACGCCATTTCCAGAGTAACGGTTTAATTGAATGGAGTTTATTGTTCACCGACAAATCCCAAGTGGCTTGCAAAGAGTTACGAATATATGTGTTAATACAAAGAATGGATGAATGGTGTTTTACGGCACGTCGACACATAAATAGGTCATATTGTGCGCAAAAACTGATGAAAGATGAAGAAATGTCGGTAATTTGGCATTATTTATATTTAAACCTAATGCTGCTTTAGCAGCACTATCAGCTCTATCATTACCACGTTTTCCTATATGTCTTGGGAGCCAGCAGAAAATAATAACATTATCAACTATAAGAGAATTGTACTTTTCTAAAAGTTGAAGCACAACTGGGTTATCATGTTTCATATTACCCAGGGCTTGAATGCATGAAGGGAATGAGAAAATATTACAAAATGGTCATCATCAGATTCCTGAATATAGAATAAGTGTTGGTGTTTCCAAAGTCCACGGTCGAATTTGTGGTACTTTGTAATTGGCAATCAAATTTAGGTCGATTTGATAATGTATAGGATAAGCGTCTGCTTTGTTAATACAAATTTTGGCATTAACTATACGTAAATATAATGCTGCCTTAGCAGCACTATCAGCTCTATCATTATCATGTATTCCTACATGGCTTGGAAGCCATCAGAAAATAATAACACTATCGACAATAAGAGAATTGTATTTTTCTCTAAAAGTTGAAGAACCACAAAATCCACCATGGACTTTGGAAACACCAACAATTATTTTTGATCTTTGCAATAGTAACAAATCCAGTACAGACCCTACCGTCCTTCAAAGCAAATTTAATGAAATTAAATCGAAATACAGTAACTTTCAACATATATACACAGATGGCTCTAAAGATGGAGATAAGGTAACTGCAGCAGCTGTTGTTCGCAAACATAGCATAAAGAGCCGCCTGCCTGACAAGGCCTCTACATTTTCAGCTGAACTTAAGGAACTTGCCTTAAATTATATTCAGGAACCTGATAATGACTATTTTGTAATATTTTCTGATTTTCTTTCATCTCTTCAAACACTGGGTAGTATGAAACATGATAAGCAAGTTGTGCTTCAACTTTTAGAAAAGTACAGTTCTCTTAAAGTTGATAATGTTATTATTTTCCGGCGGCTTCCAAGCCATGTAAGAATACGAGGTAATTGTAGAGTTGATAGTGCTGCTAAAGCAGCATTAGGTTTACATATATATAATGCCAAATTACCTTATACTGATTTTAAAAGTTGTATAAACACATATATTCGTAACTCTTGGCAAGCCGCTTGGGATTTTTCAGTTAACAATACACTCCATTCAATTAAACCGTTACTCGGATAATGGCGTTCTTCTTGTAGACCCATTCGTCGAGAGGAAGTTGTTCTAGCCCGGTGCAGGATAGGGTATACACGTTATGCTCATTCATATTTATTACAAAGTGAGCAATTTCCAGAATGTATACACTGCTTTGCACCGTTAACGGTCAAACACATCTTGTTGGAATGGGGGACTGGAATAATGATTGCTTCCCGCCAAGAATGGGGAAATTTCCCATCACCCAAACCTTATTACATATATCAAGAAGTGTAGAGAGACTGGTTTCAGGTAAATATTTTAATAATTGATGATGGATATCATCAGGACCAGCTGATGTATAATGTGCCTTTTGAAGGGATTCTCGAAGTTCTTTGACAGTGAAAAGTTTATTGTATTTCTCCAAATGTCTCGACTTGAAATTCAGCTTCTTCTGTTCTTTTAGTTTCATTTGTTTTAGAAAAGGTGGTTGACAATTTTCAGAAGAAGAGATTCTAGGAAACGTTTCTGACAGATGTAATATCTTCATTATCAGTTTTAAGATGATTTACACAACTAGAATTACATTTACTGTTTATTTTCCGGACCATGTCCCACGTCTACTTAAGAGATGAACGAGAGTTCAGCCTAGAGACATATAATCTTCAAAATTTCCTCTTGCTATCCTTAATAGTACGACGGGCTTGCGCACGAAAAATTCTATAATTATCCAAATCATTTTGAGTTGGTCGCATGTTAAAAGCATTCAATGGAGCTTTACGATAGCTGACTGCCTTTTTGCAGTCATCATCGTACCATGGTTTATGTGGGAGTTTTAGATTTGCCGAGGTTTTTGGAATAATTTGATCAGCTATATCATGAAGGGTTTTGGTAAAAGGAGGAGTTGCGTCTTCGACATCCTCGAAAATGGAAAGCTTTAGTTCTTCCTCAGAAAGAGATTGAAACGTATCCCAATGAGCTTTGCGAAGTTTCCATCGTTGCGTTTTTTCGAGAAGTGAAGGGCCGATATTTTCAAGAAATAAGGGGAAGTGGTCACCTCCACATAGGTCGTCACCAACATTCCACGAAAAATCCATCAAAAGCATTGGATCGCATATTGTTAAATCAATGGAAGAATAAGAGCCTGTAGCTGGATGTAAATAAGTACCTGCTTTGTTATCATTAAAAAGACATAAATTGCTTTTGGCTAAGAAATCCTCAACTTTCTTTATCGTTTATATCTTTACAACCCCAAATGTAGTTGGGTACATTAAAATCACCCAAGAGTATAAAAGGTGATGGTAATTGTGCAACTAGGTGATTTAGATCTTTAAAGTCTAGTGAAGAACTGGGTTGTAAATATAAGGAGCATATTGTTACAACTCTGTGCATAGTAAGAAATATAAAAAGATCGGACAGGGAAAGTAGCTTTCAAGGAGGACAGTAAACCACAAAACACAGAAACAAACACGTAAACAGACAAACAAGAAGGCAAAAGCAATAATAAATGCAAACGACATCACAAACACAAAAAGGGTTGACAATAGGGCTACCGCCTTGGAACGGTCAGTGGCAAAGTAGGCCACTGGGGGTTTAAACCGGTTCTAGGGTGCACCAAACCTCACACTTACCCTACTGTCAACCCATTAAAACAGGACAGTGTAAATAAAGAAATCCCCGCCATGATCTACTCTCTAACCAACAAGGCAGCATCAATAGGCAATATAAGTAAAACACAAATATGCTCGTGTAAATATAATACCAAAAAACAATAGCCTAGATACCACAATGAAGGTATTCAATGACTTTGCAGAAGCCAGAGCAGTAAGAGAATAAACCATTAAGGGCACGACAAGAAAGATCATGGACAAACATCAAACGCCACCGTCCCAATGGGCTTTAGGTAGGCGTCATCACAGGGTCCACAGCCTGTCCGGTCATCGTACAATTAAAGAGGAAAGCATAGTGGCGAACTGTAAAAGGGTCCACCACCAAGCATGCAGTACGTTGCAAAATGATAGGGTCATAACCTCTTTTGATAAACTTTTTAACAAGTTTAACAAAGATAGTATGAAAGTGATCATGACCTAGAATCTTACGAAGTTTATAAATCATATCACCATAGAAGTCAGGTTGTGATAGTCCTTGTCGCAGAAGAGTCCTTAAATGACTTTTATATTTGGAAAGAAGATCAGGGTTACGATAATAAAATTTTGCAAAGTTTTTACGAAGTTTATGGTAACGGTAACCCTAACTGAGTAACTTTTTAGTTATACAAAGATTACGAATATTAAAGACCTCAACTCGAGTACAAGCTCTAGAAAAACGAATAAGTTGAGACACATATACCCCATAAGAAGTTGCTCGGGGAACATCCCCATCCAAGTGGGGATAATTAACAATGTCAAAATTAAAATCATCTCTCTTGTCATAGATTTTGCTAATTATTTTACCATTTTCAATCGAGAGATCTAAATCAAGAAAAGAAGCGTTATTATCAGATATATAAGCTTTGTTAAGCTGAAGTTCTTTAGGATAAATATAATTAACCATAGTTGGAAAGAAAGGGTTGTCAATGTTCAATATGTCATCCAGATACCGAGAGGTATCATTAAAGGCTTCAATAACATCTGCCTGGGTATCTGGTGAAAGACTCAACATGAAATCCCTTTCATAGCAAAATAAGAACAAATCTGCGACAAGTGGTGCACAGTTCGTACCCATAGGGATACCAACAATTTGTCTATAAACGGTGGTTCCATACCTCACAAAAATATTATCTAATAGGAAGATGAGTGCTTCACAAACTTCATAGCAAGTCCACATAGTATAATTGTCAAAACTGCCGTTAGTGAAAAACGCTTTTATATTATTACATGCCAAAAATGTAGTATTTTCTCTAGCAAATGATTTTTGAATACGAGAAATTAGCTTGTCTTTAATAAGGTGATGTGGTAAGGTTGTATATAGTGTAGAGAAGTCATAAGTGCTTATTGATGAAACTTGACCTTTTTTGAACATTTTATCAAGAACGTCTCCTGAATTTTTTATAGACCAAAATAAATTAATCCCAGAGTTTTCATAAGTTTTATCACAATATAGTTTAACGTGATCTTTAACGGCAGTAAGACAAAAAGTTAAAACACTGACGGAAACAGCTTGCAAATCAGTTTTCCTTTTCTGTTCACAAGAGTCGAAACTCCTCAGCTTTATCATTTGTATCTCAAACGAATAGTTTTTAAAAGATATCTAAAATAATATCGTATTGATGCGCGTTACCTCAGTCACACCTTAAGACTGAAGATTATGAGTCATTTATTCAAGAGCGCAGTGCTCCAGTTCCCTGGAGCGTACTACACCCTTTGAAGAATTGAGATAAATGTGAGGTATAACCTCAACATGGATGTTTACAAAAGTTTTAATTTTAAGGAGATTGTCAGAGTGTGATTCTTTGGCACACTAAACATGAAGTTTTCCATTATTGAGTTTTTTCAACACTCCTTGGTTCATCCGCGATGCCAAGTAAAGCCATGGACATAGCAAAAGGAGAGAGTCTATTGGTAGGTTTGTCATCCTCTAGAGAGATAACATTTAAGAAACGAGGCCAATTTAAATGAGAAATATCCCCATCAGATTCGGACTCATCTCAAATCGTTTAAAACCAGTGGTAGTTTTTTGTGCGTGTTTGAGTTTGCCCCGCCTCGTATTGATGCGCGTTACCTCAGTCACATCTTGAGACTTAAGATTATGAGTCATTTATTCAAGAGTGCAGTGCTCCAGTTCCCTTTGAAGAATTGAGAGAAATGTGAGGTATAACCTCAACACGGATGTTTACGTATGTTTGAATTTTAAGGAGATTGTCAGAGTGTGATTTTTTGGCACACTCAACAAGAAGTTTTCCATTATTCAGGTTTTAACACTCCTGGGGCCATATTCATAAACAATCTTAGATTTTTTTTATTCTTAAATAGTGTAGTTTTTTCTTAAATCGTGTGATTTTTAAGACTTTATCTTAAATAAAATAAATATATCTTAAGTTAAATTAAGTCGTATTTATAAAACATCTTATCCCAAAAAACATCTTAAATACAGTTGATTTCATCTTAACTTTAATATAGGTCCTTGGTTATCTTAACTTTTAAGAAATATCTTAGGACAAATAAAAAATGGCCGTCGTATAGCGTTTCATTATTTCCACACACAAAAACTGATTGAATTTCTAAAACAAAGGTAGGTTTTAACTTTAATCCGTGTTTCTACGATATAGCCTTATTTTCGTCACCAAAAGATTCTTGTTATCGAAACAACCGCATCTAAACAAGGGAGAAAACTGTATCGGAAAAACGTGTATCGGAACGGCGAAATTATTGACAATATTTACATGTTGATAGCTATGTACTTACTAATACAACTGAAGAGGCAGGATGAGTAATAATAAATAATCGCCTGCGCCGATCTTTATATGTAAAGTGCCATCTACAAGTGGGCTGCCGAGTTTGCAGAGTTGGCTTCCACACGAATCATGATTGAATGTACGCAGATGCAACTAGTTTTCGCGGTCAGGTAAGAAGCCTCACATTCCCATTACATACGGTATCTTACATACTACGAACAAATGTTGATTTCTGAAAGCCGTTATTCAATTCGTTTTAAGATTGTGATGGCTAGGACATAAAATTTAATGGTGTCGCACTGTGAACGTAGGTGGTGTATCAAGGGGTGGGGTGTATTCTCTCATTCAGATAGTGGTGGTGGTAGGGGCGCTTTGTTTAGACTGTATGATTAATTCTTACTATCCATTAGTGTTCATCTTATAAAATTTAATGGTGGCGCACTGTGAACGTAGGTGGGGTATCAAGGGGTGGGATGTATTCTCTCATTCAGATAGTGGTGGTGGTAGGGGCGCTTTGTTTAGGCTGTATGATTAATTCTTACTTAAGAAATAATAAATAAGTACCTGTGTTTTATCGGTGAATAAAATACAGTTAGGAGTTCGGATGCGTAGTAATTAAATCACGAGTGCGGTAGAACGAGTGACTTAATTACTCACATCCGAACGATTTATTATTTCGATTCTAACACAACGTTTGCGCTATTGTAGGGGCACTATATATTATCTCGGATGTCAAGGTAATCTGGCTGCTGTGTTTACATGCTGTTTCTTTGGGCGTCCCCGTATGCAAAGCTCTGCGTTTCAGTACACTACTAATCACGTGACAAGCAATTAAGTCATTGCTTACGTTACGTCATATAGCTTGCGCTGTATGACGTCAAACGTTCTCAGCTTGTTCAAGATGCTTATTAATGTTATATGTATTGATGCATATGATGGGTTTATATCAGGGGTCTGCACGGTTTGAGAGTATGGCAAGTTTGTTGTAATTAGCATTTCATTAAAATTACTGTTGTTTGTCTTCGTGACGTATATTTAACAAGTGACGTCATGTAACGCGGCGCTTCCAACGGATGAAATATACACGGGGAATTAATGGAACAGCTGTATTTTATCGTAGAATAACATACAGCTGTCTCTCTTCTTTGTGTATATGAAAGATTGCGGAGGTCGTGTTAGAATATCCATTAGTGTTCATCTTATATTTTTTACCAAGTATGTTTAATCATGTACAATATTTTTAAATATTTTATTATTTTAAATTGCAGAACAGCTGAAGAAATTGGCCTCGACTCGCCAGAGGAAAGGCAGTGGCTTAATTCAGTTGCATTGCATGAGGAACTGTGCTTCGCATCCACAAAGGTTGACACAATTGTGGGTTGAAGAAAGAAACCATCTGAAGAATTTTAGTATGTTCTACTCAAAGGAAGAGAGAGATATGGGTGTTATTCTAAATACAGTACCTTTTATTGAAAACAAAGAACACACACACAACTTGGTGCATTACAGAATGGGATAAATGAGAGAAAAACTCTTATACAATTTAATGGGTCTGTTGTATGGGACACCAAATTAATCCCGAAACTAGAAGAAAATGTCGTGTAAAAACAGCATAGAAAGAATACAGACACTCTTGTACTTTCTCGGAAGATAAACAGCAACATGTAGCCGTCTACGGGTAGTTTATAGTGTTTGGGAATCGGCTGAAAATTCATGATCGATCATCAGAATAATTCACCGACCGATGATCGATCATTAACCGATTAAACATGGCTGCTATAAATACCAGTGTAAAGAAGGATAATAATATCGGACAGGGAAAGCAGCATTCAAGGACGACAGTCAACCACAAAACAAACACGCAAACAGACAAACGAAAAGGCAAAAGTAATAAGCCTTCTTCAGACTATAATGAAGAAATGAATCACATTTCAAGTATATTCTCGTAACATAGGAATTGAAGGAAACTGACCAACATATACATAAAAAAATGTTTTGATACCCACTATCTGACTATAAATATATGATTACTTGTTGCAAAATTATGACTCATTTTATTTTCTTGTATATTTTAGTGCAAGAGAATGAAATAAGCCATAATTTTCAACAACAGAGTAAAGTTGATCACGAAACATTGTAATCGATTAATCAGATCAAAGACATAACTGATCGATGATCGATCAAATCGATTAATCGGAACAACACTAGTTTATGTTTTCATTAGAAAAACAGGACATTGGAAGCTTTATAATACTGACTTATTTGTAATACTGACTTATTTGATAACATTTCTCTAATTTAATTTGTGCAATAGCGACTTGTTTAATTTCATGCCGGATGCAGCATAGATTCTGCAACACCATTGTAACAATAACACTGCCATCAAAAATGATGTAGGTTAAATGTTATTCTCTGCACATAACTTGATATTTGATTAAAAAGCGTAGAATTAAGTATATCATTCTTCTTCTTTTATTATAATGGCATACGCTCATACTTGAACATGATAGTCATGCGTTCGGGTTAAAAACAGATAAACGGTTGCCTGCCTTCCAAGCTACTCGAGCCACCAGAAGATGTCAGACAATGTGAAGTGAAAAGCGGTGACCTAGTGTAAGTTTCAATGTGCCCAGTACAAAGTTTAGAGATTAGTGCAGTGCAGTTAAAAGATAAAAATCATCATATTTTGTTGTGAATTACAGCTTTTATTTTCCCTCACCAGGCGAAAGGTGGAAGTGGGATTGTAGGAATGGACTGGTGGAAGGGGGATTGTAGGAATGGACTGGTGGAAGGGGGATTGTAGGAATGGACTGGTGGAAGGGGGATTGTAGGAATGGACTGGTGGAAGGGGGATTGTAGGAATGGAAGGGGGATTGTAGGAATGGACTGGTGGAAGGGGGATTGTAGGAATGGACTGGTGGAAGGGGGATTGTAGGAATGGACTGCGTCCGTCGTTCCCTCCCTGTCTTAGACATTTCTTAGTGGCCACAATTTTTAACAAATCAATATTATAATTTTCAAATTAGGTACCGGTATTCATCTAACTCTGTTGAGTTTGATTTGATATCAACTTGTCAAAATCCAAGATGGCCACCATGCAAAATGCATCTTTAATGTTTCTGGACTTTTTGTGGTCATACTCTTGATCATCTTCGACACTTGATTTTAAATAAAAAATTCTTGATCCTTTGTGCAGAAAAAAATGTTGAAACTGGAACCATGTGTCCATAATTATATTTTTTTAATTATATTTTTTATAGCAAAGTTAACCTTCCACTTTTATTGCATGGATGCATGTATAATGAAGTTTCCCTATTTTTTTATTATTGATATATGAAAAATGCATTATATTTCTGTCGTTCTGTCTGGGTGTGTCAGCCAATCAGAAATGAAGCCAAAATCTCGGTAAACACGCTTACCGATTCAAAACATTTTTAAGAGAATGATTCTAGATGTTTGTCTTGAAAACAAACAAGCATCGCAGATGATCTAGAGTTTTATGGTCATAATATTAAATATATTATTTTCAAACTTGGTATGCATCAATATATATGCAAAGCAAAAATGGGGATACCTTTGGTAGAAGGCATGACAGAGTTATGGTATTTGTAACACAAATGATGAACAAGTATGCCAAGTTTCATGTCAAGAAGTTTTTGAAATATGACTAAATGTACATTCAAAGATAATACATGTAAAATACATGACACAGTTATGGTGCCACATGCTTGTCAAATAATGTTGTGTAATGATAATGAACATTTGTGCGGCTGTGCAAGTTTCAAAGATTTTGGAACAATTCATTCTGGAAAAATGAAGAGAAGAAAAATAATTGAATTGAATTGGGGTTTTAATGCACACCAACACATGAAAGGTTATATGGCGCCCAACAGGAATGAACATGCCAGGCTCGTCCTCCATGTACCTCGAGATAAAATATCAAATAACTCAAAAGACGCGTAGGCCTTCCTTCAGACAGAAATCACTAAACCATAAGCCTAGATTTGCTATGCAGTGCGGTTATAACTTTTATATACATACATGTATACCAAGGTTTAAAATAATGAAATAATATGCATGTTCTTAATCGGTGAAAATAAAGTACAACACAACTGAATATAACACTTCAATAATAACAATGCTTTATTGAGCAATTCATAATACAAGTTAGTGCAACATACATTTGTCTAAATGTATACATAATACTTATATCATGTCAATCTTTATCACATAACTTCCCTTGTTAGCAGTGTTGAACACCCATTTAATATTCTATTGTATGACACACGTGTAATACAACCTGGAACGATTTTGATTGGTTGAGTTAAACCTGTAACACTACGCAAGTTTATTAACTGTAACTATTTTATTTATTACAAATTCACCGAGACCTGAGTCATAAACTTATTATTTGTAACAGCTTACAAAAATAATACACGTTATACAAAACATTGTTGTTGGTTTGTTAAAAAGTTGGCGTAAACTGCTATTTTGTAAAGAGGTAAAACACAACTCTTTTATATGCAACGTTATGTGTGAGACGTGACGTTGCGACATCACATATTTTATGACGCTTTGGCGCTAAAGTGTGTCTGATGTCGTGGCAGTTCTATGTCCATCTGAATTAATTTTTACTAATTTGGTTGCAATGTTATGTGATAAAAAGGATCTTAAACTCGTTCTCATTCCATATAAGATTTATGAAACTCGTTATAAATTATTTTTAATTTTAACTTGCCAAAAGGCTCGTTAAAATTAAAATAATTCATAACTCGTTTCATAAATCTTGTATGAAATGGAAACTTGTTTAAGATCCTATATAAAACCCTCGTAATGTGCTACAGTTTCATTCAAAATGTATCATGCATTACATTTTATTGCCATGTGTTAACTTCGGTTTATTTATCATTTATGAAAATGTGTATAAAATGCGAAGACTTGGTTGCGTTTGTTGCTAAACCATAAATATTCATTTAAATGCAGTTTATTTTACAATCAGTTGTACAAATACATCAACTCAAGTGTTTTATAGCTTTAAAGCATCATATGAATAGTAATGAATACACCAAGAAACAAGAACTGCCTGTCGTTGCAGACGCTCGGCAACTTTCAAGGCCTCGTTTATTTATTGAGAAACAATGTTGAAGGGCAGAAGGGCATAATTTTGCTTAATTGCATAGAAGATTTACAAACTTTAACTTAATTGTCAAGTATAAAAGGGGTCTAAATTTTGTTAAATTAAAGGGACACTGTCCGTAACTTTTAGCTTATAAAACACACAATAATTATGTTCGCAAACATTACACACTAAACATTATTCAATATTTACTAATTAAAAGTAAGATTGTTTAACGGAATTCAATCGCGGTACAAAAAAAAGAAAATCCACTTTGTGCGTATGAACTCGCAGCCAAAACTAAAATTACCTTTTCTTTACACTCGCAGTAATAATAGTGAGCGTAAAGTAGTCTGACATCGCTTTTAACTGAACTAAGCGGGCTTTACATATTACGCAATATATACTATGGTGAAAACCTAATGCGCTAATGGAAGTCACGTGGTTGCAGAAAAGGTAAATATTGTGGGTCCAACTTTATTTACATTTAATAATTAAAACTTTTTTTTTAAAACTCACAAATGTATTCCTACATACTTCTTAGGGTCTATCCTCATGTTTTCATGTATACATTTCACTGAATAAAAGTCAGAGAGTTATTTGGTTATGCTCAATATCTGCTTACTTACGGACAGTGTCCCTTTAAAAGCATGAGTTTACGGTATTGTCTAATGATTAATATACTTGTGAAGTTTCTATGTCAAGTAGTTTGTGAGATGCATGCTCACATACAAACTTTAACCAAGAGGCGCGCAGACGATTAGGTAGGTTGGGAGATACATACAAACTAACCAAGAGACGCAGACCACTGAATAGTTTGTGAGATACATGCTTACTTAAAAACTAACAAAGAGACCCAGACGACTAATTAGTTTGCGAGACAAATATTAACTGTAACCAAGAGACGCAGATGACTAGTAGTTTGCGAGATACATGCTCACATACAAACTGTAACAAAGAGACAGACGACTAAGTAGTTTGCGAGATACATGCTCACATACAAACTGTAACAAAGAGACACAGACGACTAAGTAGTTTGCGAGATACATGCTCACAAACAAACTAACAAAGAGACACAGATGACTAAGTAGTTTTAGAGATACATGCTCACATACAAACTAACAAAGAGACACAGATGACTAAGTAGTTTGCGAGATACATGCTCACATACAAACTGTAACAAAGACTCACAGACGACTAAGTAGTTTGTGAGATACATGCTCACATACAAACAAACCAAGAGCCGTAGTCGACACATACACACTGTAACTTAGCTGACAACTAAGTAGTTTGCAAGATACATACAAACTGTAACCAAGAGACACAGACAACTAAGTAGTTTGTGAGATACATGCTCACAAACAAACTGTAACGAACAAACAGACAAACTGAATTGAATTGGGTTTTAAGGCGCACCAACACATGAAAGGTTATATGGCGCCTAACCGGCATGAACATGCCAGGCTCATCCTCCATGTACATCAAGATAAAATATGGAGAATGGGCCTGGGACCTTCTCATCCTGAACTGCAGAGTTGCTGCAAATTACGTTGGAGCCACGTTTATTGTTTTTCTGCCACTGCTCTTAGTGATGTGAGCAAGATGGCACCTGAAACAATGCAGGGGTCATGATGAAGACCTTTAATGAGCATGAACAAAAAATGACATTATGAATATGAATGGGGGGTCCTACCCCTCTGCATGTGACGGTGTGTTTGCAGTGGTTGTATTCTACCCCGGCAACCACGCGGGGTGATACACAGACGACTAAGTAGTTTGTGAGACACATAAACTGTAACCAAGAGAAGCAGACGACTGATTGATTGATTGAATTGGGGTTTTAAGGCGCACCAACACATGAAAGGTGATATGGCGCCTAACAGGAATGAACATGCCAGGCTCATTCTCCATGTACATCGAGATAAAATATGGAGAACGGGCCTTCTCACCCTGAACTGCAGAGTTGCTATATTAATATTAACAATTTTGCCAAGTTCAGTATAAAATATCAGATACAAAATGAAGGTGCTCGAGTGTTCAAAGGGACATTTTTCAATAAATCAGGGGCCATAACTCTGATGTTACCAAGAGCTTTCATTAATATAAACAATGTGGCAAAGTTTAGTAAAGATCAAATACAAAATGAAGGTATTTTGCTTAATATATTATAGGCAATATGGCAAGGAGATTCTTCAGACAAAGACCTAACCCATTAGATATGTATGATGACAGTCAAATCATAGAACGATATCGACTCGATAGGGAAGGTATTATGTTTGTGCATGGCTTAGTACAGGATCATCTTGAACCTTCAACAAACAGAAACCACAGTCTTACAGCTCTTCAAAAACTGTTAATAGCACTGAGATTTTTTGCGACAGGAGAGTTCCAATTAACAGAAGCTGATGTACATGGTGTATCGCAGCCAACTGTTTCTAGGGTAATTACTCAAGTAACAGATTCCCTTCTCCAACGACACGTGTCACCACGCCAGTCGGTTGATTCTTATCACCCAAACCCCAACTGGGGGCTCAAACGTCTTATGAAAAAGTTTTGACCCCCGATATAATTGTTTGGCCCATCCCCCGCCATAAGTGAAACGTTCCGCATGTGCACATTATAGATATGAATCTAAAGCACATTATGAAGGAGTTTTCTTGTTTTAGTATTGGTACCAATTACTAGTATTGGTACCAATTACTTGTTCAAATCGCATCCAGTTCATTGTGTGTATGTCAACTTCGAACTATATGTTCTTGCGCCTATCAGTACTTCCCGTGTATTGATTTGGAAAGTTAACACCCTGCACACGCTTAATTAAAGGGAAACATGTCAATCTTGATTTTTTAAAAGCTCACTGCGTCTCGTTAGTTTTTCTAAACAACTTGCAATTGTTCAATCATTAATATTAATTTGAAGAACAGTATAAGGCAAATTGTACTTGCATATTATTGACTATTGATACTATTTCTCCAATAATACACTATGGCAGAATAAGACGAACAACAATGCAAACTCGACATTTTATTTAATTAGATGCAAGCAGGTTTAAAGTCAAAATGATACTGGATAAATAAATCGAAACACTAATTGCCATGCTTGATAAACACTTCAGGATTGCGGTGCGTTGCTTTAAGAGATCAAGCATCAGTAATCATATGCCGTATGCGCGGAGTTAAAGGGACACGGACACTTTTGATGTGTTCAAAACTCGTGGTGTCCCATCGGTTTTTTCGACCTAGCTTGCATTCTTGCAGTCATTAATATAAATTATTAGAATAGATCGAAGCAAATTTTATTTGCATATTACTAACTGTTGATTATATTGCACCAATAATATATCAAATATGTGGTATTATAACGAAGAAAAATTGAAAACTAAACCTTTTTGTTTAATTGTATGCCAGCCGGTTTACGGTCAAATTAATACTGGATTAATACATCAAGGTGCTTATTTTAATGTTTGATAAATACATCAAGATTGCCATGTGTCCCTTTAAGATATTGAGTTTCAGAGATTTCCTGAAAGAAAACCACACGCCGTTGGTGTGGGATTAAGAACGTTAGAGTGTTGAAATTACTCTGTGACACATTGCTTCCGACTTCCAAGTATCCGAATAGTGTTCGTAAACATATTGATTAAACTAGAACTACCACTGGTTGTGATGAATACCACCGCTTTGAAAACGTTTGTAGGTATGAAACCACCAATTATTTTCCCCATAGACACCAATGTTAACGCGGGACATATTAATGATTTGCTGCAAACTCAACTCAAGTATGGATAATGCAGCAGTGTAATGTTCATATAGAAAACTAATTTTCCACTTGAAAAATCACCAGAAAAGGTGGGGTCACAAGACATGTAAGAAAGTTCTTATTTGCTTACAAAACAGGTCAAGTGTACAGCTGTTTTCATTGATTAACTCACAAAGTGTAAGCATAGGGTCGAAATTTCGAAAATGTTCATCAGTGATCCAGTAAAACCTATTAATACGCTTCTTATACATACAACCACAAAATCGATCAGAAATGGGCAGTTTCCCTCTACTAATAATACCCATTTCCATCAAAAAAGGAGGGATTACTTTTTATTATTGGAACTACATTCGATACACCTCAGAGGTTTACATGTAATAAGTGGTGGTAAACCTGTAGTGAAAGGCACATGACGTCCATTATGTACAGTTTTAGAGTGGAAATTTCTAATTCAAACAGAGGCCCCTAATTCTGTAATAAATTTGGCAATTAACAACGTGACATAGGTCATTAGTTGTGTCTGGGAACAATCCATTGGAAACTGTCGGGGGAAGTAATACAAATGTGTTACGCGGCGGGAGGTGACGCGACGGTACGGATAGCGTGATTTCCTACACATGTATATAATCCAATTTGCTACATATATTTGCTACAGATATATATGGCCCAACATGTGAAGGAGAGTAAACCAAACAAAATGCGTGTTACACTACGGGAGAGGTAACACATTTGTATAACGCTTAATACCTACAAACGTATATCTGTTTATCTCATATATGCTTTAATTACATTGTCCATGATGTTGATGGATTACTACACAGCAGCAAGTAGGCGTCTTAGTATGAAACAAGATTCGGGGAGGTAACACTTAAACAAGGTCAGGTAAGTTTAAGACAGAGTTACCGACATTAACTCACAAGCTCATGGTCATGTTCCGGCAGCGGTGGCAATTTCGACCCTTTTGATCCTTTATATCACAAAATCCATTTTATATATCCTGCGTGCATGTTTATAGTCACTCAGCCGACATTGTATCATAACGGGTGAGTCAGTCTACTCACATTATAGACTGTGTTATATTTAATCATCATTATGTGTGCACACAGTCATGTATAATTATGTCAGCCTCCAGTACAGGCATAGGCTACAGGTAGTTAACTAACACACAAGAAAAGTTAATATTAAAGATAGGTTTACTGTAGGTAGCCTTTCATGCAGAATCCATTCTCGTGACGGTGATAATGAAGTTATTGCAGAAAAATCTAGACAGGGCGAAATCATCAAAACGATAATGGCATTCAATGTAACAATACTCGCAACAGAAATTATTGCAAACATACAGAAATATCTAAACTGAGGGATATAGTGTATACCCGTATCTATAATTTCCGCGGAATTCCGAAAAATAGCCGCGGAATAAATTCGGAATTCCGGTCTTCGGAGTAATGGACATAGGTTTTAATAGAAAATAATTCGGACTTCGGAAAAAAATAACAAAGATATTCCACGGACAAATTCATTTTCCTCGGAAAGTCTTCGGCTTTTTTCGGCTTTCCGATTTCTTCGGACAAAATTGTCCGAATATGTATTTCTTCGGAAAACATTCAGGCATCAGCAATAGTTCGGAAAATATTCGGACATCGAAATTTCCTTCGAAAAATATTCGGACATCGGTATTACTTTCGGAAAATATTCGGACATCGGCATTTCTTCGGAAATTATGCTGACATCGGCATTCCCTCGGACATCGGCATTTCTTTCGGAAAATATTCGGACATTTGTATTGCTTTCGGAAAATATTCGGACTTCCGCGTTAATTCAAAAAATATTCGGACAGAAATAGTATTATTTCAATTCGGACTGATATAGTAAAAAATTACCTTGTAACTGCCAGTTTTGAAGTAACTTTTTCTACATTAGGCGAACGTGTTTGTGTCCGAAATGGCCTGCTGAGTTACTTCCCTTATATGCATTATTGCCATTTACACAAAATGAAAACAATTTTTGTTGCACGGTTCACATTCAAATAGTTTTCAAAATAACTTGTTTTTTTGATGAATCTTGTTCATCTGCGACTCTTGGTTTTAAATACAAACTATTGTCTTTAAGAAAAGAGCAAGCGTCTCGAATGACCTAGACTAACAGATTGGACAGAAATAAAACATACATAAATAGGTATGGTATGGAACAATACTGTAGCGCTAAACTCGTTCATCCGGTCATATTAAAAATCAGACGATGCCATATGGCTAATAACGGTAATACCGTTTTACGCCTAAAAATCTGAAGAAGTTTGGTAAAGATCAAATACAAAATGAAGGTGCTAGGTGCTCACAAGGCAGAATATTGCATTTTAGTATTTACTTATTTATTTAAAAAAAATAAAAATAAAAAATAAATAAAAAGGACATACCTCTGGTGTAACACTTACCAGATCTAACTGGTTTTCGTACTTGTCCGAGTATTCATTATAATAATTATATCAGTAATATGGCCAATTTTGTTAAATATTAAACAGATGCAAAATGCAGGTACTAGAGTGTTAACAATGCAGAAAATGGCATTTTTCAGTAAAACAAGAGCCATAGCTCTGGTGGTGTTACTAATCTAATCAAGCGTTTTTTTGAACTTATATGGGTTTTAAATAATATCAATAATCTGGCCAAGTTTGGTAAAGATCAAATACAAAATGAAGATGCTAGCGTGTTCATGTGGCAAAATCATTTTACAGTAAAACAACAGCCATAGCTATCTGGCTGTTTTTCGATTTTTTCCGAGGTATTATTGATAATTAATTTTACGCATATTCAATCGCGAGTATTTTTAAGACCCCATGAAACAATCTATACTTTTAATCGGCACATATACAATATTATAGGACCTGAACACCTGGTTTGAGTTTGTATAAACAATTTCGTAGTACAATTTTGCCTTTATTTACTTTAAGTAACCACTCGCATTTGTTCGTTCATGTCTTATGACCCCACCTTTTCTGGGTTTTTATTTAGACAAAAAGATACGTTTGTATATGCACATTATACTACTGCATCATTTACATTTAATTTGAAGTTGTACAAATCGTTAATATGCGACATTTTAACATTTGTGTCAACAGGGAAATTAATTGATGATCTGTTTCAAAGTATTTTATTATCAGTATGTATTTGCATAGCAATATAGTCGGCCCACAAGTTCTCACAACTAGTTATAGGACTGTTAATAATCTCTATAATTCATCCATGTAATTAACTGACCCCAGAGCAATAAAATACCCATTTTCGCACAGCAGGGCATCAGTTATCTGACAGCAGATAGGCACATTAAAAAAATAGAAATAAGTTGATGTAACAAAATCCTATGTGATCTGCAAATAAAGATAAGGCAGTGATATTTACTTCTAACATTTAATTCTGCATGGACAAAGTTTTAGTTCATTAGCTGGCATGTTAGGTGATTTGTTTCCATTTTATTGACCTCATGCTGGGTATCCCGACACCAAGCGGGTTATCATGTACCTTGAGCTTAGTAGTTACTACTACATATTTTCGGGACAGTCCTATACCTGCAACGCTAAACTAACAATTCCAACGCTAAAGGTAACAACCTCCGTTAAAGCAGTGAAGTAAAAATTACTTCACCGATTAAAGGTAACAATCGCTTTTTCCGCTAAAGGTAACAATCCCCTCTTCCTCTAAAGGTAACAATCGCTTCTTCCTCTAAAGGTAACAATCACCTCTTCCTCTAAAGGTAACAATCACCTCTTCCGCTAAAGGTAACAATCACCTCTTCCTCTAACGGTAACAACGCTAACGCTAAAGGTAACAATCACCTCTTCCGCTAAACGTAACAGTCACCTCTTCGTCTAAACGTAACAATCACCTCTTCCTCTAAATGTAACCATCACCTCTTCCTCTAAAGCTTACAATCACCTCTTCCTCTGAAGCTAACAACGCTAACGCTAAAGGTAACAATCACCTCTTCCGCTAAATGTAACAATCACCTCTTCCTCTAAAGGTAACAACGTTAACGCTAAAGGTAACAACTTTTCATGTTAACGCTAAATGTACCAATTGTCTACGCTAAAGGCAACAACGTTTTTCAAAATCTATAATGAATTTTTTTTAACAGGTTCTTGTTAGTTAGTGAGACACTTGATTCGCTTCCAACCGATGCGACATTAAAGGGGCACATGGCAATCGTGTTTTGTTTTAAACTCACGACGTCTTGCTAGTATTTCTGCACAGCTTGCATTTGTTCAATCATTAATATTAATTATACTAATACTATTAAGTTGTTATATAATATATATAATTAACTGTTGATAATAATGCACAGATAATATATTTCAACTTATGGTAAAATCAGTGAAAAACTGAAAACCGTAAATATTTTATTTAATTATATGCAAGTATGTTTAAAGGGGAAATGATACTGGGATATATAATTTCAATGCTTGATAAACACTACAAGATATATTTACCATACATTTTAATTCAGTAATTATGGATATATCTCAACAATAAGGAATATTGTCAAATATAGTATTTTTAACTCTGTGAGAAAAACTCTTTTGGGATATATAACCTGATCGGGTTTATTTTACAATCATCAAACATCACGTTCATTGATTTCTATATGTAGGGTTTATTATATCTTTGTATTGGGTTTCAGAAAAAGTCATCTGATGGGTCACGTAAGATGTCTTTCAATGAAATAGGAAACTTATTCAACCGTATGATAAAATCAGCAAATTGAATGTGACAGAGACACATACACTTCATTTATTCTACATTATTTGAACGGCCACTCATTACTTTTACATGGAATACCTAGAACTGTATTAATCCATGCCCAAGGGATGAACTTACGCTCAAAACATTTAACCCTGGCATTGCTTGAATAGCACCTAATTTCTTAAAGAGGCAAAGTGGTGGAATATATGGATGTGTTTCACACTTTGGTCCAATATAAATGCCATGTCGATAAGTCCATATACTTCTTAGAAATTCGAAATGGTTTGATTTAAACCGCGACCCGCGCTTCATTCAACGATTGAATCTGTCATTTATATGGTATCTAGTTCATCGATTAACCACTAACACATACTCACTCGTTTGAAATTCCTGTCAACCACGGTCCAGCGGGGGTGGCTTGGCTCTCATGCTAGAGTTCGTGGGTTCGATCCACGACCGGGTCACACCAAATAGTTAACTAGTAGCTCCATTGCTTGACGCTTATGCTATCAGGATTATGCTATGACTGGTCGATCCGATGTCAGTTTAATGTGACTGATGAGTCATGGCGTGATCCACTTCCATATATAATATGCACTAATTTTATGCATGTACTTAGAGTATTTTAACATATTTTGTCCATTTTTCCTAATACACAGGTTTTTCAGTATACATTCTTACATATTGAAAAGAAATATTCTGATTAAGATAACATTTATGTTTTAAGATTTTACATCAGTATGTGTAACATCTCGTTGTGATATAATCAAAATATATTATAAATAAATCTCAAATATCAGGGCTTATCTTAATCAGAAATTTTCATTATGCGAATAGATGTACATGCATAATTATTCACACGGCTGTTGAATGAATCAATAGTGTTTTAACGGACGTCGACACATAAATAGGTCATATTTTGCGCAAAAACTGATGAAAGATGAAGAAATGAAGTAGCAGTAGGGGAGCAGCCTTGATATTTTCCTACATCTTTCAAATATCGCAACCACGCTTGACAACGAAAAGTAGTACGTCAACTTTCGGCAACGTCAAAAAAAAAAATGTCCGCCATTTTGAATTTTTTTTAAACGCATAATTTGGAAAATTGTGACAATTTTTGATCATGAAATTTCATTTCCCCTTTAGGTTTCGTGATTTTCGTCTGTACCGACTTTTTTTTTAGAAGCTCTACTGCGTGCTAAATTCAGACCCGCCTTGTAAAATGTCGAAGCGAGGGGCGATAACTCTAAAAGATGCCATCTTTAGAATACGATTAAAATGACAACAACCGTGTGTTTTTTGTTAAATAAAGTACGAGGAGATACTTGAATTGTTGTTTTAGCTCACACATTACATGAATTTTGCTGCATATCACGAAAAGCATGTTATTTCTTTATCAAAAGTACACGAAAATACGAATTGTTTGATTTAACTGTAATTTTGACTCGACTGACCTCGCAAGAACTGCAGGCGCGTATTCGATGGAGCGGGTAGTATTGGGCCCCCTCTCATATGTGGAAAGTTTACGTAACAATCGCTACTGTTCAAGATGGGAGTTGGGATGGAGAGAAGGAGGGGGAGGGCATCTGAACTGAGATTTAAAAGGATGCGCCCCATCCCCATCCCACCCCAACTAAAATCATGAAAGCTAGTTTGTTTTTGAAAGCTCTTCCAAGCATACAGTACATTCTTAAACATATTCAGATAATATATTTGTTGCTGTGTTTTTGACTAGACTGTTCAGTGTCTAATTGTCATCCGCAACTTGGCGCAGTCAGTAGCGCAGCGGATTTGTAACCGGAGGTGGTGCCACTGAGTTTTGTCGGTGTGTTCTTGGGCAAGACACATTCCCTTAGCCTCATCCGTCGGATGGGGACGTAAACAGGGTGGTCCCACTTATAGGTCTATCATCAGAGCATGTTAAAGAACCATAGGAATCTGTTCGATAATAAGGGTAGTGCACGGTTCCCGGATTCCTATGTATCCTTCCCCTCTCTCTGAGGCGGCTCTAAATAACCTGTACTGTGTTGATGAGCCGTTAAATATTCAATTCAATGCATCCGCAACTGCACTCAGCACTGTCATATGTACTATAGCTGTCCCATGCTAGTATCATGAATCAACCGTGGAATATATCACCCACACATAAAAGGGTTTGAGGGCCCCATCTTACTTGTATTAGTTTAAATATAGACCATTTGTCGGTTGAAACCTAAGATGAATTTTTTATCAGACAGAAACACTGTCGTAATACTTATACTGATAGCATCGAAGGAAAATAAAGAAGGCCATTTCTTTTACTTTATATTTTTAAAGTTGAATTGTGTTTTATGTCATTATAGCACATTTTAGGCCATATTTCCTGGGTAGAACCAGTACTGTGTACTTACTGCTATCTGTAAGAATCGACACTTTCTCACCTACAAGTTGAGCTCCCAGTGGGAATTGAACCCGCAGCGGTGAGAGGTGAAGATGAGAATGTATACAAATATAAAATGCCAACCGAACATCTCAACTCAATATGTCCATGGGACTTGAATGAACGCATTGAAAACAATCCGTGGAAAATTGTACTATGCAAGAATATATATTCATAAATAAATTTTATTTTGATGCAAAATCGATATGCTCCTCTAGACATCATAGATAAAGATCATGTAAAGTTTCGAAAAGATTGGTTAAAAACTGTGGAAGGATATAGACGCACAGATAACTAACACCATATGCCGCCTCACCTTTCAATGGTAAACAATAAACATTTAAGGTACATATTAAGGCCTTAAATATTATCTTTCATGACTAAGTAAAAAATATGTAACAAGTCAGATATCAAAATGAATTATTTATTTGATTTAAAACATTTTATTTCAAATATTTACATCAAAACATCCCAAATATAAAGGGTATTACATAAAAAATTAAATTGCATCATACAATAATTGTTTTTATTTATTAAAGGGACACACAGCATTTATCAAGTTTTTATCAAGCATTAAAATGTAATTTATTTTCACTTTACACCCGCTTGCATATATTTAAATTATAAATTATAACATTTTGGAGTTTAAAAAAAAGAAGATTGCTGCATGTCCCTTTAATATGTAATTGTTTATATGGTGCAAGCCAATTTGAACATATGTGGGGTTATATATATATACATGTATCTGTTTGTTATTTTTTTGGTGAGGAAGACCACTCACTTTTCTTCTGGGTATAACCGGTAATATACACCTCCTGCCATCTGTTATTCCACAAACTTTTATATAATCCAATAAAATTCAGAAAACATTTTAATCCAATAAATAAATTGGGCACGGCCGGTCAGATTAACAGAAACACATTTATATTTTCATATTAGCCCTTATTTTGAGCCACTCCAATGAACTATCCAGTTAATGTCGCCAACGATCCACCTTGTGTCTACAGTCGGATATGCATGTTGATATGATATTGTGCTGGCTGAACTGGTGATCCTCTTACTAGACATATTTTTCTTGAAGTTGATGCTAGTACTGTCCGTATGAGGTATTGCTGATTCATGATTCATAAAAAAAAAAATTATTGTACACCATCTTGTTATTATATACTATTCTTGTTCGTTTAAGTATTTCTGATTCTGTTGTTAATGTTGTAAAAAGTTATATGTGACTACTTGTTTCAATAAAATCCTCCCATATATATTGGGACATCACTAACTATTTTCAGCTAACTCCCAGCATCTCAGGACTCCAGGCTCTGAAAATAAAAATGACATACATGATATTTTGTTTCAACTTAAATAGGTAACAAGTTGTAGAACTGAAATATGTAAATGAATAGTGATTATAGAACTTTTTTTACATGTACAATAAATTAAAAATAATCGTTTTCTGCTAAATCAACACATTTATTACCGGTATACCTTATTTAGAGCCGCCCCAAATGACACATAGGAGTTCGAGAACCTGTCTTACTCTTACTAATGTATATATTAATAATTTCTATGGTTGTTTATCGTGCTTGGAGGATAGACTCCCCAGTTTCAATCCCAATCAAACAAAAGAGGCTGTGGAACAAACAAGACTGAGGGAAGATGTATTGCCCGAAACCATAGACGAAACTCAGTGGTGCATGTGTGACTTGAACCGGAAGCTCCAGATTGCTATCATCCACCATGCTATTGCTGGGCCATGCCAGCACATTATGTTAAGTCGGGGTCTTGGTTAAGTTTAATAATTTAGATGTAATACAGGGACCTTTTTATTTTGTTTGTTTAATTTTACATATGTACTAAGCACAATATGACCTATTTATGTGTCGATGTGCTGTAAAACACCATTTTTATTTTTAGTATAAAAAGTCTGAGACTAAGTGCAGGCACAGACCTAATAACAAATTATTAATATGTCTGTGGTGCAGGACTGGTGCACAATGCCACATATTTTGCAAAGAACAAACATTGATAAATTCATAGATTTTTTGAAGCTGCGCTTACCTACATACTGGCTAATACAAGGCTCTTGATGTAGTTATACTGTGAGACTGGGAAATTTGACTTGAATCTGGCTATGGTAATACTGCACACTGCCTCTAGCTAACTTAGTCTTAGCAGACCTGAAAAAAACAAGTCATATATGATATTGTTTCATTTGTTTTTAATATTAATAACTCTGTCCAACTTTCTCAATGCTAACAATGTCAGCATTCCATAACATTTTACTTAAAACACAACTGGAATTGAAAGTGGTGCTTTCCAGAAGATGATACTGTCCAAAATGTAAGTCACAGGTGGCATTCATGAACAAATAGTAGATTTTCAAGGCTTACATTTTCATCAATTATTCATCACTCATGTGTTCTAAAAAATTATCAGAATTAAGTTAATATATATCAACCACCACCGTTTTACATGTTTCAACGTTAAACACTTGTCATACAGAAATTAAAAGTGTATTTACTTACAAAGGCTACAGTGCAGACAATGCCATGACCCATTTCAGGCATTTGCTGGTGTGTTCCACTTTTCAATTTTAATTGTCTACTGTAATAGATCTATTTGTTTGTATTTTGTAAATTACGCACTCATGCAAAACTTGGAATTGTATACGATCGTGATTGTAACACTGTTTTAATTCTACTTCTGTGCAAATAAATTGAAATAATCCATCGGTCACCGTCAATCGGGCCGTATGTGTAAACGATCTATCTTGTGTATGTACACGGATCAGCATTATTTGACCTTTGAATGTGTGTGAGCTATTTTTAGCACATTCCTTAGCTATTTATAAACGTTCAGTTCAATTCACAATATTTAGTTTCTGTGACTGTGTATTGACCATATGATGTTAATTTGTCAAGGGAGAAGTGGGTTTGTGGCCTGCGACTGATAGGCCCTGGGCTGGGTGTTTTTCTGTGTCGCCGCCATTTTGAATAGCCTCTGAAAGAGTGAAATGCAGGTACCAACTTTCAAAACGGGCACGAAAAATGTATATTCACGAAAAAATAAGAAATTTTCAAAAAAGGTAGATCAGGTAATGATCTTCGACTCCTGTCAATTTCAACAATATTTAAGAATATACAATTTTTGTACCCGTTTTGAAACATTGGCAATTTCGAAGAAAACAAAAACTAGTTTTTTTCGATCTTCGCATTTGTACCGCGATTTCCGACTATGATATCTCAATAAAACCTGTCAACACGATTGTTTTATAAATCTCCGACATAATAACTGACTTCTGATATGATTTGTTTTCTTTGCCATCTAGTATAAGCTTTAAACTAGTGTTTCTAAACAGAGTACTATAAAATCCGCGCATCTGCACGTGCTTGCAAAATGGGAACTACGTTGCCTCCAACCCCAATTATTTATGTTTGAGTTATGCGGTTCAGGCACGTGAAATGACTTCTCTGCTCCTGTACTGTAGGAATTAAAAATAATGTAAATATATAAAGACACAACTATTTACAAATAAGGGATGATATGTTAGTAATATAAGCTATATACAATTATGTAAATCAACGAATGCCCGTCAACGGGTATATACACAAGTAAATATATATAAGAACATATTATAATGATGTATATAGTCTGATTTGAGTTATTTAATACTATAGATGTTAGTCTTGTTTTAGATTTCCTGAAAGAAATCAGACTATACGTATCACAATCAGCTTTGCGAAGTTTCCATCGTTGCGTTTTTTCGAGAAGTGGAGGGCCAATATTTTCAAAAAATATGGGGAAGTGGTCACTTCCACATAGGTCGTTACAAACACTCCGCGAAAAATCCATCAACAGAGTTGGATGACATATTGTTATATCAATGGAAAAATGAGAGCCTGAAGCTGGATGGAAATAAGTATGCGATTTGTTATAATTAAAAAGACACAAATTACTTTTGGCTAAGAAATCCTCAACTTTCTTGCCTTTATCGTTTATATCTGTACAACCCCAGATGTAGTTGTGTGCATTAAAATCACCCCCAGAGGATAAAAGGTGATGGTTATTGTGCAACTACGTGATTTAGATCTTTAAGGTATATTGAAGAACTAGGTAGTAAATATAAGGAGCATATTTTTTTAACTCTGTACATCTTACCACTGTCGGCAACAGCATGTACATCAGTTTTAAGTGCAACAGTTCTGTGAGGAATATTCCGATTCACAGGAATCGAAACTCCTCCTGCGGCTTTATTATTTATATCACAAATATAGTTATATAATGAATAGTTTTTAAAATATATCGTATCACTAGTCTTCAAGAAAGTTTCTTGAAGATAAAATGTCACAGGGTTGTGTTTATTTAAAAGTAAGCTGATTTCATCATAATTAGGTTTTAAACCTCGGCAGTTCCATTGCATGACCTTATTTGATTTTGATGTTATTACGGCGGAAGTACGGATTTACGGCCTTTGAGGTTAGCAGATTTTGGAGACTTTGGGAGTTCCAGATGTGCTGGATCATCAACCTCTATCTCCAAGTCTCCAAATCTGTAGTGCAATACAATCCGATCCTCAGATCCTTCTGACTGCCTCTCTAACCCGGGAATTTTCGTTTTTCTTGCTCTCACGTCCGTGGCAGCAGTTTTGCGTGGTGACGAACTCGTCGGATTTGACGGATTTCTGGAAGAGTTCTTCGGGTTTGGTGGACTCTTGGTTGCACCAGTTAGGCTTGGAAGCCACAAGAGGTTTGAGAGGCTGAAGATGTTTTAGTGGAATTCTGAACAGAGAGTGGAATAGTATACTTAGTAAACTTGTCGGAGTCTATTGGCCAGGTTAACACTGTCTGCGCCGCGATAGACCTGGTAACTGGTTTCTCAACCCTACTCGCATCGTCATACGACTTGTCAGATGGAGTGGGCTGAGTAAGACTCTCAAGAAGTTTTCTAGCTTCAGGAAAATAAATGTTCTTTTCAATCTTAACCTTATGTATTTCCCTCTCGTGTTTTCACTTCGGACACTCCTTAGAGAAAGCCCTGTGGGTCCCCTTGCAGTTAACGCAGGAGGCGGGATTTTTGCAATTAGCGAAGTTGCTATGACCCTTCTGGCCGCAAAGGGCAAAGACAGGAGCAGCTCGCTTGCATCTTTCTCTATGGTGACCAAAGAGTTGACAGTTAAAACATCGAAGAGGGTTTGGAATAAAGGGGTCAACTGGTAGAATGATATATCCAATCTTTATGGTCTTTGGAAGATTTGGTGTGCTGAACGTAAGCACAAAGGTATTGGTAGGAGTGGGTTTGCCACCCCGCCTCGTACTGATGCGCGTTACCTCAGTCACACCTTGAGATTTAAGATTATGAGTCATTTCTTCAAGAGTGCAGTCTTCCAGGTCCCTGGAGCGTACTACACTCTTTGAAGAATTGAGAGAAATGTGAGGAATAACATAAACACGGATGTTTACGAAAGTTTGAGTTTAAAGAGATTGTCAGATTGTGATAAATTGGCACACTGAACAAGACGTTTTCCATTATTGAGTTTTTTAACATTCCTTGGCTCACCGGCGATGCCAAGTAAAGCCTTGGATATGGCAAAAGGAAAGAGTCTAGTAATAGGGTTGACATTCTCTCGATAGATAATATTGAGGAAACGAGGCCAATTTAAATGAGAAATATCCTCATCAGATTCAGATTCGGACTCTTCTCGAAATCGTTTAAAACCAGTAGGAGGAGGTTTTTGTGCGTGTTTGGGTCCCATAATGGGGAATTGATATTCATTCTCCACGCTTCTCACCCACCTCGGAGTCCAACAATGGGACATTTGCTGTGGATATCCGACAGACAAAGGCCAAGAATACGTGAAGAGTATATGCATATAAAACGAACGCATCAGACACCCCCATACCACCCAGCGGACATAATCCCTTAACTAAAAAGTCGAAGAGCCGCATTTATGTTCCGCCTAAAATTGGCATGAGTAGCCCTAGCGCCACCGCCATCAAGGATCATTTATACGTACTATGTTTAAAGAGG
This sequence comes from Cyrtodaria siliqua, assembly GCA_037043455.1. Taxonomy (NCBI): domain Eukaryota; kingdom Metazoa; phylum Mollusca; class Bivalvia; order Adapedonta; family Hiatellidae; genus Cyrtodaria; species Cyrtodaria siliqua. Next base: position 96,744 of record JAWPHD010001841.1, on the reverse strand, counting down.
ACAAAATAAAAGGACAGTAAGATATTAAATGAGAGCGATTGAGAAAGATGTGAATTAAACAAAAAGCTAAGATCCCGTATAGATGGGTGACAAACCGATTGATCAGATCGGGCCAATCTGACCGCCCGTCTAGTTGAAGTCCGGACCAACGTGATGTGTTGTAACGCGGAGATAACTACCAGATATCCACGTCACTCAACCATCAGGATTCCCTTCTCCAACGACACGGTCAACAGGTGGGTTACTTTTCGGGTAAAGATTCTTATCATACCACCACCGACTGGGTGTACACGGCTGATGATTTGACGAACTAACATCATTAACCAATGAATCGGTAATCCTAGGGCTTATGTTGATCAGAAATCTTCATCATGCAAATACATGCATAATTATTCACAAGGCTGTTCATTTGACGAATAACATCATTAAATATCAAATTCCAGAGGTTATTTTAAACAGAAATGTACATCATGCAAGTACATGCAGAATATCGTGCAAATGCATGCATACAATCGTGCAAATATATGCATATTATCGTGCAAATACATGAATAATATCGTGCAAATACATGAATAATATTGTGCAAATACATGCATAATATCGTGCAAATACATAAATAATATTGTGCAAATACATGCATAATATCGTGCAAATACATGAATAATATTGTGCAAATACATGAATAATATCGTGCAAATACATAAATAATATTGTGCAAATACATGCATAATATCGTGCAAATACATGCATAATATCATAAAAATGCATGCATAATACCATGCAAATACATGCATAAGTATGCACACGGCTTTTCATCTGACGAACTAACTTCATTACATTGATCACCACAGATGGAGATCAACTCACTCAGCAATTCTGGTCGTCACAGAAGCAGACCAAATCACTCAGTAATTCTGGCAGGTTCATAACACGAGGACCTGTGTCTTTATCAATATCATAGCCACACTATGTTGGGTCTGGCACAGTTAGAATATCCTCTCCAAATCAGTAACTGACATGCACACTTGATAGATGGAGTTTACTATGTTGGGTCTGGCGCAGTTAGAGTATCATATGTTGGGGGTGGGGGGTGTTCCTTAGGTTTAAACTACCCTTTTTTATTCCCATCGTATTCAGAGACATACATTTATCGAATAGATAATTCTTCTAAATTTCTGGATTGTATATACTATTGGTCCTCTCCAAGAAGTTCAATCATGTAACTTTTAGTGCAGGGCTCGAATCTGATGACGGACACACATGTTTTGTGTATAAAACGTATGTTTCTTTTTTTTTCTTTTTTTTTTCAAATGTTTGTGTCACCTTTTTGTTCGGAGACAAAGACGTTGTTGCTGCTAGTTCGGCCATGTTCAAATGAAAAGGGCGGTTGTCGTGCATGCACATGCATGAGCAAATAGATAAAAAACAATTTACATGTGTAAACGGTCATATAAAAGACGAACGGAAAATAAAAGCACCGAGTGAGATTCGAACCATTACGGGTCACTTAGTACAACTGCATACCTAATAACCACTGCGACATGCGCTCGATACGTCAGATAGTTTACATTTAAAGTATACGATCTTATCAGTGAAAGTACTCTGTGTATAGTCCACCACTGTTTTACCACAACAACGCCAAATTATCGAGTATTATATCGATATTATGCCGCACGTTTGATAATGTGCACGGTTGTACGGCTTAATATTGAGCACGGTTACGCGTCTTAGGTTACATTTGTCATGGCTATGTTTTTTGTGTATCTACGGTATGATAATAACATCGATCCCTTGTTACGGATAATTGCCATACTACATACACTCAGCCGGGGTGTGGGTGGGGGTGAGTCTGATGGAGTGGGGATGCCCTAGAGAAGAGCAGATAGGGTCGCCCAGATAGGAAAACAATTCCATATCTTTAGGAGCGTGCGAACTTTGCAATCCTATTCTAGTATTGTCATCCTTGTTAATTTGTGACAAAGTGCGAAATTTAGAATTGCTATTTAGTTCAAGCACGGTAGATTTTAATAAAAGTCCTGTTTAGCTGTAGCCCTAATGGTTTTATATAACTAGAGAGAGATGAATCCACCCGTTCGAAAAATATGTAAAGTATGCGGAACGATTCATTCTGCTATTTCGGTGAGGTTTTATATTTAGTTACAATTCGGTACTGTACACAATATACAGCCCCGTATTTCAAAGAAAGCTCGTTATAACGTTTAAACAAGATAGATAAAAATATCGGACAGGAAAAGCAGCATTCAAGGACGACAGTCAACCACAAAACACAAAAACAAACACGCAAACAGACAAACGAGAAGGCAAAAGTAATAAAAAATGCAAACGACATCACAAACACAAAAGGGTTGACAATAGGGCTACCGCCTTGGAACGGTCAATGGCAACAAAGGGCAATTGGGGTTTAAACCGGTTCTAGGGTGCACCAAACCTCACACTCACCCTACTGTCATCCCATTAATACAGGACAGTGTAAATAAAGAAATCCCCTTCATGATCTAATCTCTAACCAACAAGGCAGCATCAATAGGCAATATAAGTAAAACACAAATATGCTCGTGTAAATTTAATACAAAAAATAACAGTAGCCTAGAAAGCCACAATGAAGGTACTCAATAACTTGGCAGAAGCCAGAGCAACAAGAGAATAAACCATTAAGGGCACGACAGGAAAGATCATAGACAAACATCAAACGCCACCGTCCCAATGGGCTTTAGGTAGGCGTCATCATAGGGTCAACAGCCTGTCCGGTCGTCGTACAATTAAAGAGGAAAGCATAGTGGCGAACTGTAAAAGGGTCCACCACCAAGCATGCAGTACGTTGCAAAATGATAGGGTCATAACCTCTTTTGATAAACTTTTGAACAAGTTTAACAAAGATAGTATGAAAGTGATCATGACCAAGAATCTTACAAAGATCACCATACAAGTCAGGTTGTGATAGTCCTTGTCACAGAAGAGTCCTTAAATTACTTTTATATTTGGAAAGAAGATCAGGGTTACGATGATAAAATTTTGCAAAGGTTTTACGAAGTTTATGGTAAGGGTAACCCTGATTGAGTAGCTTTTTAGTTATACAAAGATTACGAATATTAAAGTCCTCAACTCGAGTACAAGCTCTAGAAAAACGAATAAGTTGAGACAAATACACCCCATAAGAAGTTGTTCGGGGAACATCCCCATCCAATTGGGGGTAATTAACAATGTCAAAATTAAATCATCTCTCTTGACATAGATTTTGCTAATTATATCACCATTTTCAATCGAGAGATCTAAATCAAGAAAAGAAGCGTTATTATCAGATATATTAATTTTATTAAGCTGAAGTTCTTTAGGATAAATATTATCAACCATAGTTGGAAAGAAAGGGTTGTCAATGTTCGGTATGCCATCCAGATACCGAGAGGTGTCATCAAAAGCTTCAATAACATCTGCCTGTGTATCTGGTGAAAGACCCAACATGAAATCTCTTTCATAGCAAAATAAAAACAAATCTGCGACAAGTGGTGCACAGTTCGTACCCATAGGGATACCAACAATTTGTCTATAAACGGTGGTACCATACCTGACGAAAATAGGAACGTACGTTAAGATGCACATATGTGAAGATTACATGTACATTCGAAAATAGTGCTTGTATCATGGTAGCTGAAATTTCCTTTGATGAATGCAAAGCATTGAGTTATTAATTCAAATTAACTAGGGGTCGGATCTATACCATGCTTCCAAAACACGGAAGTTAGAGAATGGTAGTGTATTCTGACAGGGTCACTAATTAGAACAATTTACAAAACAGATAGTCTCAGCTCATTGATAATTTTGAAACGTGTATGGGCTACTCATATGCTTTTGTTTAAATGAACCAGCTCGCTGAGACCAGACTCTAAATATTTCTAAAGATCCTAATTATGAATTGTTTTCTATATTTTCTATTCGAAAGCGTAAATCTAGGTCTCATGGTCTTAGGCGTAATGGTAACATCAAACGTAAGTCGCGTGTAATTATTTCTGTCGCTGATTTACATACTATTTTTAAACAGTCTGGAAAGCACACTATGCTTTCATGGCTTACCGCTTTGTCCATTTCTTCACTAAAGTTGATCGACGAGGAAGCCGACACAACTTTCATTCGCACAGATCCCTTGTATAACACTGCTTCCATAGTTCAAAGCTACACACAACATGTTCTCCGACCCCATATTGACAAGGAGTCTGATCACGTCAAGCATTTTCTAAAACTACTATATATTAATAAAGGTATTGATTTCATTGACATGCCTAGTATTTTTCGTAGTTGGTTCTATCCCAAAATACATATATGTAAACCTAATGCTGCTTTAGCAGCACTATCAGCTCTATCATAACCACTTATTCCTACATGGCTTGGAAGCCAGCAGAAAATAATAGCATTATCAACTTTAAAAGCTGAAGCAGAACTGGGTTATCATGTTTCATATTATCCAGTGTTTAAAGAGATGATAGGGAATCCGAAAATATTACAAAATGGTCATCATTAGATACCTGAATATAATTTAAGGCAACTTCAACTGACTTAAGCTCAGCTGAAAAGATAGAGGCCTTGTCAGGCAGGCGGCTCTTTATGCTGTGTGTGTGAACAACAGCTGCCTGCTGCAGCTACATTATCTCCATCTTAGAACCATCTGAGTACATATGTTGAAAGTTACTCTATTTCGATTTAATTTCACTAAATTTGCTTTGAAAGACAGTAGGATCTGTATTGGATTTGTTACTATTACAAAGATCAAAAATAATTGTTGTTGTTTCCAAAGTCCACGGTGGAATTTGTGGTACTTTGTACTTGGCAATCAAATTTAGGTCGATTTCAGTGTCTCTTAATTTTGGTTTAATACGAAGACCAAATTGTCGAATGGCCTTCGGTTTTCGATCAAAAAGTGGTTCATAACTAGGATTAAAAACATTATCGACAGTTGGGTTTGAAGGGTTAGATTTTAAATTTAATGGCATATTGAAGGCCTTATTTGTCCCGTCTATGAGACAGTAATGGTCCATATAGACTTTCGGCTGGTGATGTTCGAAAGGCACCTAAGGCGAGTCGTAATCCTTGAGTGTGTATAGGATCGAGCATCTGCAAATATGACTTGCGAGCCGATCCATATACTACTGAGGGTGTGGTATTAACGTTAATTTACGGTCGAAAATAAGACCAAGGAATTTTGTCTCATCCACTACTGGTATTGGTGACCCATCGAGTGTTAGATGAGGGTCTTCATGATGTTTATGTAGTTGAATAAAAGTGAATACAATTAGTTTTAGATTTAGAAAATTTAAAACCATTTTCATCCGATCAGATCTGAAGTTTATTGAGACATTGTTGACGTTGTCTCTCAATAGTGTTCATGTTTTTTGCACGATAACATATAACAAAGTCGTCAACATATAGAGACCAATCCACCCCAGAATTGATGCATTTAACTATACTGTTATTTTTTATGTTTAAAAGGGTGACAGAGAATATACTGCCCTTTCACACACCCATCTCCTGTTCATGAATGTCAGAGAGGGTTGAACCAAACCAATACCTTCTGAACAACTGTCACATACTGACAACAACATCAGCTGACAGTCATGTACTTGCATGAAGATTAATATGAAAAAGTGGCTGCATGAAATTTACTATTTCACACTCTAAAGTAGACAGACAAGAAATAATGTCCTTGTTTTGAAGACTGTCAATATTTTTCTATTGTTATTCAGAAACTTTTAAAATTATTATTACCCGATAAGACCATGAGCATTTGACAGTCGGATATAAATAGACCCAAACATAATGATTATTTACACCGGTCTGACAGGTGTAAGGTTACATTTTGAGCGGCAACCTGGGAGAGGATTATGTACGATAATGTCTGTTCATACAAACTGTGTATCAGAACAGATCAAATCGTATTGGTATACAACGCATGAATTGAACCATTTGACTGCCGTGTCTGATTCCCTGCCAGTGTATTAGCCAGCCAATCATTCAGACTTGTTTACTTGTCAGACTTGCATGGGCGACTTTGATAAATCCGTAATAATAAAATAATTGAAAAAATAAGTCTATTTATCATAAAGAAAAGGCTATTTAAAAAAAAAGTAAAAATGTTGACAATTTCCTTATGATCTTTAAAATTCATCACCCTAGTCTCCATAAATGCAGTTTCCATTACCTTGAAGGTTATAGAATTCATTAATTTTCTAGTACGGAAAGACAGTAGTGGATAAAGATTCATGAACGGGACGTTGAATTTGGTATTACATAAGTTGCTATCTCTTGGATGAATACTAATATGTACGTATAAATCTGGTGTTAATGTCTACGTCACGTTTACCCCGCATGCGCAGACAATTTTAGAGACATTTTGAGGACGCCATTTTTATTGCAGCACAGTTGAATATCGTTGGCATTTCGATTGCGGATATTAAACGAAATGCATTAGAGCTGGAGAGTAACGGTTGTCCAAAAGTTCGCGACGAAAGGTAGGTACGTGTATATGTTGTGAGTTTGGAGATGATGTATTGGTTAAATGTATTTTAGTCTCAAGCGCTATCGAGAGCTCTCGACTCCTGTGCTGTGGTCAGTGGTCGGCTGACTGTTATTCGCGATGAACTTGAAAATGCAGGATGTGTGTGTACATTTTCGAAAATCTGGTTATACTTGTACGGTTTAGGGGAATGTTTGATGTGGTTGGGGTGTGTATGAAGGATTATTGTACGAATGTGATGTATAAACTTGTGATCTAGGTCAACTGATGTTGTTGTTTTTTGTGCGATCAGCATGCCCGTTAGGCGATTTTGTCAATTTAGGAAGCCGGCATTGTTTTTGGCGTGTTTGAGGAAGTATTCACGGCTGTTTGAGTTTAGGTGAAAGGTAAGTAGATGTGATATTCTGTTATTGTGACGGTTGTAAATTTAGTAATGCGAAGAAAGGTTGGGGCGCCTGTGAAGATAATTGTTTGTTTTGTTAGTTGTATGCGAGTGCGCATGCGTCGAGTAAGTAGGGTTTGATCTGTCACTCATGTTTGTTGTGGAAGATCTGTCACTCACGTTTGTTAGCCCTTTATCAAACTCGCAGTACATTCTGATTACCACAATGTTGACATGGCCTTACCATCATGTACAGGGCCTTACTATATCTATCCCCATGCTTGACATACTCATCATGGCGACATCACCTTCATCATACCCAAATGTACAGGTGCGGCACACTCTGAAGGTGACGATATGGGTAAAAATATTACTTGATATTTGGTAGAAACAACGTTGGCTACATACTAGGCATTTCCTTAGTTTTGTTCATGAGATGTACAGCACATACTCATCATGACTACATCATAGTAAAATATAACGTTCGCTTAAGGTCGTGTGCTGAAATGAATTTGCATAGGACATTCCAGGGGTTGTGTGTTTCAGTTCAGCTGGGTTGTTGCACACATGATATAGAAATTACATGTGTATGTCAGCGGCAGGTGTCAACGTTTGTGTGTATCCTGTGCTGAAAGTCTGCATGTGTTACATTTTGCATGCTACCGCAGCCAGGCACTGCAAAGAATGCAAGCTCAAGCAGCTATCTCCAACAAACACGTTTCTGTATATGTGAAACCGAAACATTCACAGAGTTCAATGTACGCCAACGTTCATTCCCTATCCTGCTTTCATTTCAGTCTGACAGGTTCCGGCTACATTGCCTTTTACGGAAACCGGCATAGCTGTGATTCGACACATGTAAGGGACACAAGCCAACAACAAAATGTAAGTGTCAAATGTAAACACGGAGGCTGCAACGTTATCTTTGATTGTGTTGGTTGCAGTTTTGTATAAGTACCTGTTGCTGTAAATGACTCCACTTGGTAGTACCAATGGTGTTGTCTGTCACTTATGTGCCACATTCCCAAAGGTTATTATGATACATGGGATTAGTTTTGTCAGCGTTCTGTTGGTCCGTCTCAAAAGAAGAAGCTGCCTTTAACTTCTATGTCCTGTCATATTACTCCATCAGCGCTACAATACAGCGAAGAACTGTCTCATGTCCTTACAGAAATAACAGTTGAAGGTCACACTGACGGTCATGATGTGGTTTAGCAACTGCTTTCCTTTCCTACTACACCATACCCTTGGTTATATTTGTCCAGTTTTGCGATAATTTCCCATCCAAATCCACATGCAGTCTGCCATCGCCACGGCCGTTTCTCAATGGAAGTCACAAATCCCCGCGATCATACCGCATGTTGTCACCTGCAATGGCGCGTTGCTTCCCCACAAGCGTAGATTTTGTATATATATTGCAAAATGTGGTTTCAAAAGACAGCAATGTCTGACTGTCTGTGTGAAGTTTGCTGGGGAAAGGAGCAAGGATGTAAGAAAATTTATTAGAAATATAATCCTCATTTTCAGTATAATAAACAAATACAACTTCAATTTCCAGTATATGAAATACTACTTGAACTTTATGTTCTGTCACCGCGAAGTCGGTAATAGGAGACGCCATATCACAGTGGTGAATATATAATCCAGGCATAAGCATCTTCAAGGAAAAAGAATGAAATTGTCTTCCGCTTCAAATGTTTAATAGTGATTGCCAAATAATGCATGACATAGACTGCAAAAGTGTAAATTGATACTGAAGGTAAATCGCAGATGGCCTGCAATTGCAGCCTGTGTAAATAAAAGAACATCACGGCGCATACTGTGACGGTGATCAGATTTTATTTAGGGTGTACTGTCCGCTGGAAAAATGACTAATTAACCGCTAACCAATGACAATCCAGTAGCCAGAAATGTAACAGTTGAAACACTCACATCATAATAGTCTCCATCAGCACAACTCTTCATGCAGTTAGAACACACTCATTACATTAAGAACACAATGATCGGCAAAAACAGGCATTACATTACGCAGTTACACCGTTTGCAGCGAATTAGATTGGTCGTGAGGCAATCAAGGCAGCCATGTATAGTGTGAAACACTGTTGTGGAGGGAGCCCTTGTTCTTTCGTAAATGTGCATTTGCTTGCTGCGTGGAATGAAACATACACAAGCGATATACAAGCACAGTGGAAAAATAGGTGCGTTCTCAGGCCAAAAAACAATACCTGTGTCTACATCGGCTCGACTGTCTGTGTTTTTTAGGGGCCTTTTTCCGCCGTTGTTATTACAATATGTTGCAGTAAACTGAATCATAGACAAACTTTTAGCTGTACCATCAACTTGTGTGGGGTGTGAGAGATAAATACATGTACAACCTCACAATATCTTGCTGCTGCAAAAAGAAAAGGAAACTGCATACCTACCGACCTTACTTCTTAAGAGCTTGCAATAAGGAACACACCTACCTGTTTTTTTGGCCTCATTGTTCCAAATTGAATTTCCATCGGTCAAAAACCATGTGTACGTGTCTATTGCAAATCCTGCACCATGATGTTGGCTCCTGTTCACATTTAGACCGAAATAAATTAATTTCCCATACCCTGGTAACCCCTGCACATGTTCACATGCTCACATTGAATGGCACACACTTATGGAAGCAAGATCATTCCTGTCTCACGTGTGACACACTTCAACATGTACACCCTTGCAACTACTTCCATTCTGCAGATATACTTCTCCCCATGCTAAATATCTCCTGCACATGTTCATACAAGCACGTCTGTACAAATAGTTTCTGTAGGCACTAGTCCAGGACTAGTCACCCTGTCAGAAGTGGCTAGTCCCAAGAAGGAAGTGTGGCTAGTCCCAAAGAATTGGACACAGGTCCGGATTTCGCTTTCTCATTATGTTAGAACTGCGTCTTGCATACTCATTACAATTCCTTATACACAGTAAAGGAAACAATCCTTACTTACTCTTCAGAGATTTAATTTATGTTTGAGTGGCAAATATTGTAGACTGCCATTGGGTGAAACAGTAGAAAGTCTAGTTGATCCTAGCAAAAATTCATGTTGATGTGAAATCCAAGATGGCCGCCAAAGCTAAAAATAGAGTTTTAAAATACAACTTTGCAGCGAATACTTCTTGAAAACTATAAGTTATATTGATATGGGACTTTTTCTAAAATGATCAGCATGACATGATGTTGATCCTTGTCAAAAATCGTTTTGATTCAACGTTAAACATGGCTGCCAGCGGCCATCTTTGTTAACATAGAGTTATATAGTAAAAACTTGTAGCGACTACTCCTCTGAAACTACTTGACGGATTGTCATGAAACTTTACAGGAATGTTGCTCTTGATGTGTAATTGATCCTAGCAAAATTTCAGATATGCCAGAAATTCAAGATGGCCGTCACAGCTACAAATAGATTTCTAGTACGGAAAGACAGTAGTGGATAAAGACTCATGAACGGGACGTTGAATTTGGTATTACATAAGTTGCTATCTCTTGGATGAATACTAATATGTACATATAAATCTGGTGTTAACGCCTACGTCATATTTACCGCGCATGCGCAGACAATTTTAGAGACATTTTGAGGACGCCATTTTTATTGCAGCACAGTTGAATATCGTCAGCATTTCGATTAAGGATATTAAACGAATTGCATTAGAGCTCGTGAGTAACGGTTGTCCAAAAGTTCGCGACGAAAGGTAGGTACGTGTATATGTTGTGAGTTTTGAGATGATGTATTGGTTAAATGTATTTTTGTCTCAAGCGCTCTCGACTGCCTGTGCCGTGGTCAGTCGCGATCGACTGACTCAGTGACTGTCAGTCGTGATAAACTTGAAAATGCAGAATGTGTGTGTACAGTTTTGAAAATCTGGTTATACTTGGACGGTTTAGGGGAATGTTTGATGTTGTTGGTGTGTGTATGAAGAATTATTTTACAAATGTGATGTATAAACTTGTGATCTAGGCCAACTGATGTTGTTGTTTTTTGTTAGTACGCATGCGCGTCAGGCGATTTTGTCAGTTAGGAAGCATAGGTGCCAGGGAGGCTATCAAGAAAAGCTCTGTAAATTAGTTTGACCAAAGACACAAGCTATCCGAAAAACTACTTGAGAAGTTCTGAAAAGCCTCCTCCAAAAAGTCGAAAATTTTGTCAACAAACTATATTATATATACAAGGTATGACAGCGGCCATTTTAGCCGTGGCGGAATTACGTAATAATCCCATAATTCATAGACTGTTTACCCTCATTCGTAACTGTCATTGCAGGGAATCAGTGGTACCTACACAAATCAGCGTTACGTTGTACAATCGGGTACCAATACATTATTACGCAATTCCGCCCCGGCTAAAATGGCCGCTGTCATACCTTGTATATAAGGTATTTGAAGTATTCGGATATGCACAGGTACGTATTTTGTCTTGTGCACTGCAATAGCAGCAATTGGACAGGGAACTAGAATTTTCCTTTATCCACTTATTGTGTGTCAGACTGGAAATATAACCCAAAGCAGAGAATAGAATGTTGGGCTGCTGTTAATTATATCAAATATTCTCTCCTTTCAGCAGGACTCGTACTAGTCCTAGCAGTGTTGGTGAAGCCTGTTGATTTTGTTGAAAAAAGCGGTTCCCTCCAGCGAGAACTTGTTGAAACCTGCCACCTGACTTCGGTATGTTGCAAGTGATTCAATTGTGTTGCTTATATATATATATTTCATGTGTTCATGTTGTTTTGCCTCTTTGCCAAATTCGCAGTCGGCCGTGGCGAGTAAAAAATGGTCTGGACGGCCAAAATTTGAATTCCATGCGGCCATGTGGCAATCAAAAATATTCAATAAAAGAAAATGAAAATGGGTAATCATTGGACACAAGCATTAAATTTCGAGGACTTTGCCTGATAGATTTTGCTTTTGTGCTGTGAACTACAAACTTTTGGCTGGAAAGAAACCCGGAAACCCTTAACAAAATAACAACGAAGCAAGTGTTTTCTTGCATTTTTCCAATTTCGCTAAATAAACAGAGTTGTGACTATTTACTGCATTAAATCGTTTAATAAACTATGTAAGAACAATTGCCTTTTTGTTCTGTTTCCTAGTAAATCGTTTCTCGGACGATTGATTAATGGAGTTCCCTCGTCTGGATTCCAATTTCTCCCGTCGAAACGAGCAGCAAATCAACAAGCCCGTTGGGCTTGTGTTCTTGGATATTGGGCAAGCCTGGCAGGCATTTTAGCATTGTCAGGATTGTGCTAATTTTGTCGACTGCTTTGCGCTTCGACTGTTAATTTAAACTTAGATATCCATGTAAATTGTCCTTGAAAACAGTGGGAAAACCTGGAAAAGACCTTGAATTTTGTTTTCAAAAAACTGTGGGAACCCTGTAATACACTTACTTTGTACAGACTAGTTCTCCTGCTACCCTGGCTGGCATTCAACAACTAGTGACCATTAACATTGCCATGTGTCGGTTGTATGAATGTTGAAAATGTGTTACAGTCCCCTGCACATTTAGCCAGTAGAACATTCACAGACACTTTCACCTCTTGTCTGCACCGTATTTTCAATACTATAACACTTAGAGATACCAAACTTGGTATGTGGATACATCTTGGGATAGCTGTGTGCCGCATACCAAAATAAGGCCACTGTGACCTTGACCTGTGACCTCTGTCATAGAAAATGCTTGTCCAGACCGTATTTTCGATACTATAACACTAAGTCTTAGAGATAGCAAACTTGGTATTTAGATACATCTTGGGATGGTGATGTGTCGCGTACCAGAATAAGGTAATTGTGACCTTGACCTGTGACCTCTGTCATAGAAAATGCTTGTCCGGACCATATTTTCAATACAATAACACTTAGAAATACCAAACTTGGTATGTTGATACATCTTGGGATAGCGGTAGGTCGCATACCAAAATAAGGTCACTATGACCTCTGTCATACCCCAAACATTGTGAGAAGCATCAGTATGAAGTGGAACTGCGCATATACATGAAGTCATGGGTTATGCTTTGCAAGAGTATTAATAACTTTCTGTGATAGTTATGGCTCCCCCACACAAAGTGTGGAGGGGAGCCATATTGATTTTGTGCTGTCTGTCTGTGTCACAAACGATGTCCGATCTATAACTAGAGAATGGTTGGACCTATTGTCCCCAAATTTAGAAGGATGGTTGATCATGACTATTAGATGACCCCTATTGATTTTGGGGTCACTAGGTCAAAGTTCAAGGTCGCGGTGACATTGACTATCAAAAAGATTCCGATTAATAACTAGAGAATGGTTTGACCTAGGGTCCTCAAACTTGGAAGGATGGTTGGTCATGACCAGTAGATGACCCCTATTGATTTTAGGGTCACTAGGTTTAAGGTCAAGGTCGCAGTGACATTGACTATCAAAACGATATCCGATCAATAACTACACAATGGTTAGACCTAGGGTCCTCAAACTTGGAAGGATGGTTGGTCATGACCAGTAGATGACCCCTATTGATTTTGGGGTCACTAGGTAAAGGTCAACATATGGTGACATTGACTATCAAATCGATGTTCACTAGGTCAAAGGTCAAGATCGCGGTGACATTGACTATCAAACGATGTCTGATCAATAACTAGAGAATGGTTGGACCTAGGGTTCTCAAACTTGTAAGGATGGTTGGTCATGACCAGCAAATGACCCCTTTTGATTTTGGGGTCACTAGGTCAAAGGTCAAGCTAGCGATGACATTGGCTATCAAAACGATGTCCGATCAATAACTATAGAATGCTTGGACCTAGGGTCCTCAAACTTGGAAGGATGGTTGGTCATGACCAGAACATGACCCCTATTGATATCAAAACGATCCCCGATCAATAACAAAACAATGTCCAATCAATAACTAGAGAATGGTTGGACCTAGGATCCTCAAACTTGGAAGGATGGTTGACCAATAAATATTACTGATACAGGTTGTAGATACAGTCACAGGGATATTGAATATCAAAACGATCTCAGATCAATGAGAACGGTTGGACCTAGAGTCGTCAATTATGTCTGTTCGGGCGAGTGGGGGAGCCATACGTTTTTGTCCAATAACAATTTCTAGTTTTAGTTTGACATTCTTTTGATCTACATCTTTATTAATTTCGCTTAGTTTTGTACACTCTTCTTGTGATGTCTGGGCGATCTCTGTAGTGTAAGGAAAAACACTTTTCTTTCGAGAAAAGAGATTCAAGTTCAAGTCTTGGCAGGGACCTGACACACTGAGTTGTTCATACATTTGTTTTTTTCCACATCAGTAATGTTGTTTTTGTATATTAAACATATTTTTCAACAAAATACCTATTCTCATTTGTCACTTTCCGCCAAATCTACAACATCTCATGCACCCCACTTAAAGGGATGCACAGCAATCTTCATTTCAGATTTTGTAGTGTCCCTTCACTTCTTCAGTTCCCTACCGATTATTCAATCATGACCGTTATATCTTGGTAGTAATACTCATCCTTACAGCAGGTTGTCACACGGTTATTCTTCCGTAAATCACCCCAGCAACGACTAAGCCAGTGCCCTTCAATTAATAGATTATTGCTCCCCACAACAAAGTGTGGTCGGAGCGCCATGTTCATTTTGACCCCTATTGATTTTGGTGTCACCAGGTCAAAGGTCACATCCGGGCTAACATTGACTATCCAAACGGTGTCCGATCAATAACTACAGAATGGTTGGCAGAAGGGTACCCAAACTTAGAGGGATGGTTGCTCATGACCAGTCGATGGCCCTTATTGATTTTGGGGTCACTAGGTCAAAGGTCAAGGTCGTGTTGACATTAACTATCGAAACGATGTCCGATCAATAACTACAGAATGGTTGGACCTAGGGCCCCCAAACTAGGAAGAACGCTTTACCATTACAACTAGATGACACCTATTCATTTTGGGGTCACTACATCAAAGTTCAAGGTCGCGGTCACATTCGCTATCTAAAGATGTCCGATCAATAACTACACAACGGTTGGTCCTACCATCCTCAACCTTGAAAGGATGGTTGGTCATGACCAGTAGATAACCTGTTCTTAGCTCCACTGATCAGAGATCAGCAGAGCTTATGCCGTGGTGCGGCGTGTCTGTCTGTCTGTAAACTTTTATTTGTAGCGACTACTCCTCTGAAAGTACTTGATACTTGACGGATTTTCATGAAACTTCACACGAATGTTGCTCTTCATGTCTAATTGATTCAAGCAAAATTTCAGGTCGGCCGGAAATACAAGATGGCCGCCATGGCTAAAAAAGGATTTTCAAAATACAAGTTTGTAGCGACTACTTCTTGAAAACTATAAGTGATATTCATATGGGACTTTTCCTAAAAATGATACAGCATGACATGATGTTGGTCCTTGTCAAAAATCGTTCTAATTCGATGTTAAACATAGCTGTCAGTAGCCATCTTTGTTTACATAGAGTTATATAATGAAAACTTGTAGCCACTACTCCTCTGAAACTACTTAACGGATTTCCATGAAACTTCACAGGAATGTTGCTCTTCATGTCTAATTGATCCAAGCAAAATTTCAGGTCGGCCGGAAATTCAAGATGGCCGCTACGGCTAAAAATAGATTTTCAAAAAGCAAGTTTGTATCGACTACTTCCTCAAATCAAAATCAATCAGTAGAGTTTCAAGGTCATTGACCTCTTGTTATTTTCCGGTCACTAGATCGGAGGTCAAGGTTGCGGTGCCCTTCACTATCAATACGATGTCCTATCAACAACTACAAACTTGATGGATCTAGGTCCTCCAACTTGAAAGGATGAATGGTTGCTCATGACCAGTACATGACCCTTATCCTTATTCAGTTAAAGGTCAAGGTGCCGGTGACCTTCACTATCAAAACGATCCCGGATCCAGAACATCTACATGCAGTCCATACTTCCCATGGTATAATATATGTGTTATACCTTTTCTTGTTAGTCTGATGAGTCTGTTGTACATTATCGTTTCTAGAAATGGTCACTCATTGAATCTTATACAAGTTACTAACAAATACAGGATACACAATATGTGCATACCTTGATAGAACTTTTAAAATAATAAGCTCAATGAGGGTACCCTTCTTTTCAAATCTAATTCTGAAATGTGTACGTAAAATTAATTTACTTTTTTTGTCTTAACAATTTAGCAGAAGAGTCACAGAAAGTATTTGAGTTTCCTTTTTCCTTAAATATTGTGTACAGTTTATTTTTTTCGTCAAACCATTTAAATACCGTGATACCATAGAACACCATGCTACCCGACAATACCAAACGTGGGTCATCTAAAAAGAAGGTGGTTGGGGTACCACAAATCATAAACTGACGTAACGTCTTTATTTATAGGCCGATAGACATCAGACCGGTTTTAAATCAACGAACAGACAATCTGCTGTTCATAAAACCGCATTATAAAAGAGACGCCTATTTTAGTTTCCATCGACGATAAAGCATGTTGTTGTCTGCAGATTCGACCCACAGATCGCAACATTGGTGCAAGTATCGTATTCAAAGCATTCTTTACTCAAAATTTATGTGAATCAGATACACGGAGTTGTAACAACTTGCTATTAATATTTACCACATAGTTCATCAATAGACTAAAGATCTAAATCAACTTGTTGCTCAGTTACCATCACCTTTTATATTCGGTGATGTTAATGCGCATAACTACATCTGGGGTTTTATGGATAGAAAACGACAAAGGTCGGTGGAGTTTGTTTCTACCACCCAGTTCTTACGTGGCAACAATATTTATATGGGGAAGGGAGTACAGCCTTCTGAATGGATTCCATTGGAAAACTGAAAGAATATGTTATAGATATATCATATATTCATCACAATATACGAGTATAGATGCATCTATATATCAACAGGCGTAAATGACGAATGCCCGAATGCATAAACACATACATGAAGGAAATATATGTATTCATACACACAATGAGAAATGATATGAAATGGTTCCCCTGTAAGATATTAATATCTGTGTATTAAGCTAATTACATTATTCGAGATTCAGGGTTCAAACAATGAGCTAATTGCTCAACTGACCTGAAACAATATATCATAGATATAAAATATATTTATCACAATATATAGATGCGTCTACACTACTCAACTTTTATAATCGGTCACCCAGGTTTTTTGAAAATAACACGAATACTAAAAACTGGAAATGACCGAAACACATACCAATATTTTATTAAGTTATCAACAAGGTTTTAGTCCAATCATGGCAGATTAAGTTTTATAAATCGCTAGCGATATTTGTTAAACGACGCCAGTTAAAATTTCAAATGAAAATATAAATTATTAAAAAATATATAATTCTTTGAAAAGTGACCGATTATAAAAGATGATTAGTGTATACGCAAACAGGCGTAAATGGCGAATGCAACGAAGCATTGCATGGGTCACTCACATCGATGTCGTATAGTCACGGGTAACAGGTTAGTAACGTCAATGAGTAAAACATAACGGGACTTGGTATTTGTATTCTGGACAATGAATATCGCATAATGGACATTTTAGTGTGTGTGGGACATAGAGATAATTTAACTGCTGGGATCGATTATAGGGAAATCCTTCACGAGTGGTAGACGTGTGGTTCTTTTCACGAACGAGCGCATGCGTGTGAGTGAAAAAAAACAAAGCACGTTTACCATCGAGTGAAGGAATACCCAATAATCGATCCCAGCAGTTAAATAATCTATCTATTACATTTTAAATTACGTTTTTCAAACAAATATTCGCTTTATTGAACGTTATCGGCGGATGACGTCGACGTCAGCAACACTTTGTTGACGTCAAGACTCAACGTCGCACCGTTAGTTATTATTGTGATCTGAGTTAGCAACGTTAGTTATTATTGTGTTCTGAGTTAGTTATTAATATTTAGCGATTATGAATATTTTTGCACTGAGAAATCCCGATCTTTCACGCATAGAAGTGTAATAAAAGGGACTGACTAACCGGTCAAACAAAAAGATTACTCGTCATGAACAGACTCAATAAAACCGAGTCTGCTACTTTTATCTCTTGTTTGTGTTTGTAGCTTCCAAGGGATACATTTTTCAGTATTTATTGACATTTACACTAGCGTTTGTTTAGTACTGTGTGGCGGCCGTAAAAAAGTGTACCGACTACAAATCAGTAGTGTTATTACTTTCTGCTCCTTTGGGATCAACAAGGTAAACTGTGTGGCTTTAAAGTAGAATATCGTTTAAGCCGGTGCTAGGAGGCGTAAGAGGTGTTGCACTTAACATTACTTCTCATCCACAATCTAAATAAAACCGAGTTTGCTACTTATATCTCTTGTTTGTGTTTGTTGCTTCCAAGGGATCCACTTTTCAGTATTAATTCCCATAGACTGAAACGGATAATAAATAAAAAAAAACATGCTGGATCAGTGTATACTTTATTAATTATTCATGTAAGCTTAAAGATATTTGACCCATGACAAAGGCAAGAAAGTTGAAGAGTTCTTAGCCAAAATCACTTTGTGTCTTTTTAATGATAATAAATCACACACATACTTATTTACATCCAGCTCAAGACTCATTCTTCCATTGATTTAACAATTTGCGATCCAACACTAATAATGGATTTTTCTTGGGAGTATTGGTGACGGCCTATGTGGAAGTGATCATTTCCCAATATTTCTTGCAAATATCGGTCCATCACGCAGCGATGGAAACTCCGCAAGGTTGATTGGGATATGTTTCAATCCCGTTGGCAAAAAAACAGTAAACGCCTTCCGTTTTCGAGGATGCTAAAGACACAACTGCCCTGTTCACTAAAAACTCCATGATATAGCTGATCCGACTATTCCAAGAACAAAAACGCCCACATAAACCGTGGTAAGACAATGACTGCAGAAAAGCAGTCAACGATCGTAAAGCTGCACTAAATCATTTTATCTTGCGCCTAACTCAAACTAATTTAAATAATTTGAGATTGTCGTTCGGACGCTCGTCGTACAATTAAGGATAGTAAGAGGAACTCCTGGAAATCTTATGACTCTTGGATGAACTCTCGCTAATCTCTTAAGAAGACGCGTGACATGCTTCGGAAAATAAGCGGTAAAGGCCATTCTACTTGTGTAAACCATCTGTAAACTAGAGACTACATCTCCAAAAACATGATGGCAGAAATATTTTCAAATATTTCCTCTGAAAATTGCCTGAAAAGTAAGAAAGACAAATTTCATGTCGAAACATTTAAAGATATACAATAAACTCTTCACTCTCTCCGAACTTCGAGAGTTTCCAAAAAAAAAGGTCTATGATACATCAGCTGGTTCTGATATCCATTATCAGTTATTAAAACATTTACCTGAAACTTGTCTTTCTACTCTTGGTATATTTAACAACATCTGGGTGACTGGAAAGCTTCCCGACGCTTGGCAGAAAGCAGTCGTTATTCCAGTCCCCAAACCTGGAAAGAATCATACGAACCCAATCGAGTTATGCAATATTTCGTATTTATCGTGTTCGACCGTTTCCAAAGGTTCACTCTCATATTCTTTTGTATGGGTAAAATCATAGAATGAATGATTAATGAGAGATTCGTTTGGTTCTTGGAGTCCAACGGACTGATTACAAAGTATCCATAATGAGATTTATGGTCCTCTAGAAACCACAGCGTCCAAACGCAATGGCATCGTATGTCAGCATTGTACTACAAACAAGGAGCAATATTTAATTAATTGTACAATGAAAAATACAAAATTCAACGGAAATCTTGGTGAAGACAGGTTTACCGACTTGGAGCAGTCTGTAGGCAATAAGGCCTACATGTTAGCTTGAATCGATTTCATGTGTACACAACCCTCGATATTATCCTGTTTTCAGCCCCCAAATATACAATACAGTGTAAACAAAACTTAATCTCATCAAAAGGAATTCTCTAAAAATAAAGTCCACATCCAGAGAAACTAACAAAAGAAACACTAAAAACATTTTTGTTAAGCTATATAAAATACAAAATAAGAAACATCTCAGGATGTATCCACAATTGTACTGAACAGTCACAGCAGTTGCAGCCAAGGAGAATAAATACTGAAATGGTTATCCCTTTGGAAGCAACAAACACAAACAAGAGAGAAAAGTAGCAAACTCGGTTTTATTGATGAGTATGAGAGTGGACCTTTGGAAACGGCCGAACACGATAAATACGAAATATTGTAGTCTCGCTTTGATTGTGAAAATTCATAAAGTCAACAGTACAGAATTTTAACCATCCCGAAGATGGCATGCATATGGCGGCGGACATGCTAATTTTACTGTCATAATTAATGTCCAGCGGCGTATGGTCCCAGTATCTAACACAATTATATGCCCCGAAGATCGAAATCAACAAAATGGAATTTAGTTGGGAGCAGCGGTTATGAAGCCCACGCATGACGAACGGACGAACGGACGGACGGACGGACAAACAAGGCGGCTACTATTATATTCTCCCCAGAAATTGGTACACAGTATAACATCACCCAAGTGACACCATATACAACACACAAGGTTTAATACATGGAGACACACGTGGTACACAGTATTACATCACCACCCAAGTGACATTATATACAACACGCAGGGATTTAATACATCAAGACACACGTAGTGCATAGTATTACCTCAACACCCAAGTGACATTAAATACAACACACAGGGATTTAATACATGGTGACACACGTAGTACACATTATTACATCACCACCCAAGTGACATTATATACAACACACAGGGATTTAATACATGAAGACACACGTATTACACAGTATTACATCACCACCCAAGTGACATTATATACAACACACAGGGATTAATACATGTAGGCACACGTAGTACACGGTATTACATCACCACCCAAGTGACATTATATACAACACACAGGGATTTAATACATGAAGACACACGTAGTGCATAGTATTACCTCAACACCCAAGTGACATTAAATACAACACACAGGGATTTAATACATGAAGACACACGTAGTGCATAGTATTACCTCAACACCCAAGTGACATTAAATACAACACACAGGGATTTAATACATGAAGACACACGTATTACACAGTATTACATCACCACCCAAGTGACATTATATACAACACACAGGGATTTAATACATGAAGACACAGTCACGTAGTGCATAGTATTACCTCAACACCCAAGTGACATTAAATACAACACACAGGGATTTAATACATGAAGACACACGTATTACACAGTATTACATCACCACCCAAGTGACATTATATACAACACACAGGGATTTAATACATGAAGACACACGTATTACACAGTATTACATCACCACCCAAGTGACATTATATACACCACACAGGGATTAATACACGTATTACACAGTATTACATCACCACCCAAGTAACACTATATACAATACACACGGATTAATACACCTAGTACACGTATTACATCACCACCCAAGTGACATTATATACAACACACAGGGATAAATACATGATGACACACGTAGTACACAGTATTACATCACAACCCAAGTGACACTATATACAAAACACAGGGATTTAATACATGGTGACACACGTAGTTCACAGTATTACATCACCACTCAAATGACACCATATACAACACAAAGGGATTTAATACATGGTGACACACGTAGTTCACAGTATTACATCACCACTCAAATGACACTATATGCAACACACAGGGAGTTAATACATGAAGTCACACGTAGTACGCCGTGTTACATCACCACACAAGTGACATTATGTACAACACACAGGGAGTTAATACATTTTAGACACACGTATTACACAGTATTACATCACCACCCAAGTATATACAATATCCAGGGATTTAATACACGGAGACACACGTAGTACACAGTATGACATCACCGATCAAGTGACATTATATACAACACACAGGGATTTAATACATGGATACACACGTAGTACACATTATTACATCACCACACAAGTAACACTATATACAACACACAGGGTTTTAATACATGAAGGCACACGTATTACACAGTATTACATCTCCGCCCAAGTGACATTATATACAACACACAGGGATTTAATACATGAAGTCACACGTAGTACGCCGTGTTACATCACCACACAAGTGACATTATGTACAACACACAGGGAGTTAATACATTTTAGACACACGTATTACACAGTATTACATCACCACCCAAGTATATACAATATCCAGGGATTTAATACACGGAGACACACGTAGTACACAGTATGACATCACCGATCAAGTGACATTATATACAACACACAGGGAGTTAATACATGGTGACACACGTAGTACACAATATTATATCACCTCCCAAGTGACATAATATACAGCACACAGGGAGTTAATACATGGAGACACTCGTAGTACACAGTATTACATCACCACCCAAGTGACATTATATACAACACACAGGGATTTAATACATGAAGACACACGTATTACACAGTATTACATCACCACCCAAGTGACATTATATACAACACACAGGGATTTAATACATGAAGACACACGTAGTGCATAGTATTACCTCAACACCCAAGTGACATTAAATACAACGCACAGGGATTTAATACATGAAGACACACGTATTACACATTATTACATCACCACCCAAGTGACATTATATACAACACACAGGGATTTAATACATGAAGACACACGTATTACACAGTATTACATCACCACCCAAGTGACATTATATACACCACACAGGGATTAATACACGTATTACACAGTATTACATCACCACCCAAGTAACACTATATACAATACACACGGATTAATACACCTAGTACACGTATTACATCACCACCCAAGTGACATTATATACAACACACAGGGATAAAATACATGGTGACACACGTAGTACACAGTATTACATCACAACCCAAGTGACACTATATACAAAACACAGGGATTTAATACATGGTGACACACGTAGTTCACAGTATTACATCACCACTCAAATGACACTATATACAACACAAAGGGATTTAATACATGGTGACACACGTAGTTCACAGTATTACATCACCACTCAAATGACACTATATGCAACACACAGGGATTTAATACATGAAGTCACACGTAGTACGCCGTGTTACATCACCACACAAGTGACATTATGTACAACACACAGGGAGTTAATACATTTTAGACACACGTATTACACAGTATTACATCACCACCCAAGTATATACAATATCCAGGGATTTAATACACGGAGACACACGTAGTACACAGTATGACATCACCGATCAAGTGACATTATATACAACACACAGGGATTTAATACATGGATACACACGTAGTACACATTATTACATCACCACACAAGTAACACTATATACAACACACAGGGTTTTAATACATGAAGGCACACGTATTACACAGTATTACATCTCCGCCCAAGTGACATTATATACAACACACAGGGATTTAATACATGAAGTCACACGTAGTACGCCGTGTTACATCACCACACAAGTGACATTATGTACAACACACAGGGAGTTAATACATTTTAGACACACGTATTACACAGTATTACATCACCACCCAAGTATATACAATATCCAGGGATTTAATACACGGAGACACACGTAGTACACAGTATGACATCACCGATCAAGTGACATTATATACAACACACAGGGAGTTAATACATGGTGACACACGTAGTACACATTATTATATCACCTCCCAAGTGACATAATATACAGCACACAGGGAGTTAATACATGGAGACACACGTAGTACACAGTATCATACCACCCAAGTGACATTATATACAACACACAGGGATTTAATACATGAAGTCACACGTAGTACGCCGTGTTACATCACCACACAAGTGACATTATGTACAACACACAGGGAGTTAATACATTTTAGACACACGTATTACACAGTATTACATCACCACCCAAGTAACACCAATACAACACATAGGGATTATTACACGTAGTGCACATTATTACATCACCACCCAAGTGACATTATATACAACACATAGGGATTATTACACGTATTACACAGTATTAAATCACCACCCAAGTGACACTATATACAGCACACAGGGATTTAATACATGAAAGCACACGTAGTAGACTGTTTACATCACCACCCAAGTGACATTATATACAACACACAGGAATTTAATACATGAAGACACACGTAGTACACAGTATTACATCACCACCCAAGTGACATCATATACAACACACAGGGATTGAAGACATGGTGACACACGTAGTACACATTATTACATCACCACCCAAGTGACATTATATACAACACACAGGGATTTAATACATGGTGACACACGTAGTACACATTAGTACATCACCACCCAAGTGACATTATATACAACACACAGGAATTTAAGACATGGCGTCACACGGAGTACACATTATTACATCACCACCCAAGTGACATTATATACAACACACGGGGATTTAATACATGGTGACACACGTAGTACACATTATTACATCACCACCCAAGTGAAATTATATACAACACACAGAGATTTATTACATGGTGACACACCTAGTACACATTATTACATCTCCACCCAAGTGACATTAGGCCAGAAAGAAAAATACCTGTGTTTCTGGTTACTCGGTTGAAAAAATTAGGGTAGGTAGGTAGGTATTTTTTTTCTTTTCTTTTTTCATATTTTTTTTTTTTTTCATGGATGTCAAAACTAATCGGATTCTATTTTAATATATATAGCATCTTTGCTAGGGGCTTAATTAAGTTTTAATTCAAGAATGACACAGCCTAAGTGTCCTATCATGCTGACGCACACACATCATCTTTTATATTGCAAATACTTGTTTGATTTTTGACATTACGCTTAGTATTTATAGCACTTCTCAGTCTTCTGGATATTATTTTTATATAAAACCACATACCTATAAATAACAAATATATAGGATACTGTGAAATGTATATCCGTTTCACGTGGCAGTGCGGAAATTAATAGTATTTTTATACAATTTCTTATTTAGAAAAACTATTATAATCCCATATTGCCATTTATTTTAATATGAATCTTTGCATGACAAATATTCTTATCAAAATCTATGATTGTTCGAAGAAAAGGTTAAGGTGCTACGTGATAATTTGGCCACTTCATTGTCTATAACTACATTACTCTGGGATATTTTTTCAGGAAAACTTAAAACATGTTTGTTTTCAACAAATAACACGGAAATCTTTTTTTTTTATTTTTTTTTTTTTTTTTTTATTTATTTTTTTTTTATTTTTTTTTTTTTAATTTATTTTTTTTATGATATAGAACTGTAGGGTCGGCGCCAAAAATTAGGGACGGTCGGGTAACCAGAAACTCAGGTATTATTTTCCCCGGCCTTATATACAACACATAGGGATTTATACATGGTGACACACGTAGTACACAGTATTACATCACCACCCAAGTGACACCATATACAACACACGGGGATTTAAGACATGGTGACACACAAAGTACACATTATTACATCACCACCCAAGTGATATTATATACAACACACAGGGATTTAATACATGGTGACACACGTAGTACACATTATTACATCACTACCCAAGTGACATTATATACAACGCACAGGGATTTATACATGATGAAACACGTAGTACACAGTATTACATCACCACCCAAGTGACATCATATACAACCCACATGGATCTAATACATGAAGACACACGTAGTACACAGTATTACATCACCACCCAAGTGACACCATATACAATACACAGGGATTTAATAGATGAGGACACACGTGGTACACAGTATTACATCACCACCCAAGTAACACCATATACAACCCACAGGGATTAATAGATGAGGACACACGTAGTACACAGTATTACATCATCACTCAAGTGACATCATATACAACCCACAGGGATTTAATAGATGAGGACACACGTAGAATACAATATTACATCACTTTAATGCATTTTAAAAGTCCTGCAAGTCCATGCATTTATTGAAATAAAATATGTATTGTGCAAAACAAGACATGTTGTTTGCATAATTAAATAACTTTTTTTTGTTTTTTTATATTTTTTTATGTTGAATTTTTAGCAATACTTAAAACTATCTTAGTTTTCCCAAACCCGACCTTAGATTTTTCAGATGGGGATCGGTAGGAAAATTTTATTTATTTTTCTTTCGTGTACGCAAGATTATTTTGTGAAAATCGACAGGCTACGACTCTGAAAGATTGGAGTCGGACCGATTTTGCTTTTGACCGGTCGTGTTCGGGCAAACACACCTATTTTTAATTATTGCCTAGCACGTACAGACCAGTATTTAATGTGTCGGAACACGCCTTATAAAATGAATCTGTTGTTAATAACCTCTGTTTTATGCATTGTATGCATTTTACCATACTCAGTGATGGTAAACTAACGACGCTGTACTGGAAAACATGTTCAACATATCTTTTTGTTTTGTTTTGTTTACAATAGCACACACTGCTATAATATAAGACGAGATAATGTTAGAAAATAATTCTAAAAAGCGATTATTGCAATACACACAATTAACAATCGATTATTAAGCAATTTATGTAAACATTACAATATAATTTATATAAAACACAGCGTAAATGTACGTCTAATCAACAGCCGTTAGTCGTGCTCAAAAGGCTTTGGCAACTGTATGTCATATGTAACAAATACTGTACGGTGCTGAGGTCCATATGCAAGATTATGGACTGGAAAGTCAAACATAGCATGTTATATGGACTAAAGCGAAGCTGAGGTCCATATTGCATTCTAGGTCTGACTGCCCAGTCTGTAACTGGATCAACGCACCATACAATATTTATTATACCAAATCTGACATTTAATTGAATTGAATTGGGTTTTACGGCCCACCAACACAAGAAAGGTTATATGGGGCCAAACAGGCATGAACATGCCAGGCTCATCCTCCATTTACATCAAGATAAAATATGGAGAATGGGCCTAGAACATTCTAACCTGCAGAACTGCAGGGTTGCTGCAAATTCTATAGTAGACACTCCATTTACGATGGAGCCACGTTTCCACGTTTGCATACGCGGTGTCATGATAAAGACCTTAAATGAGCATTATAAAAAATGATAAAATGAACATGAAGCGGTGTATTGTGTATGCATGTGTGTGTGTGTGTGTGTGTGGGTGGGGGGTGGGGGTCCTATCCCTTTGCCTCTAGTGGGCTTTGCAGTGGTTGTATTCTACCCCAACAACCACACGGGAAAAACCTGACCATTAAATTAGAACGCGACGTTCCATGTTTCATTTAAATTTGCACGTCCAAAAATATAGCTCTTGGACCGGGGCCGGTCACTAACAGAATATTGACCGGAGGACGTCACATTGGGTCATTTAGGAAATACACAAATGAGGTATAATTTTCTAGAATTATGAACAGTTATACAGAACTGAAAAAATACCAACGACAATCTTGAAATATTTATCAAACATTAACATTAGCAGTTAAATTTATCAATCCAGTAGTATTATAACTTTAAAACTGTAAATATACTGAAAAGTAAAGGAAACGCATAATGGGTATTTACGCTATATATTGTATGTTGAATATGCTACTGCTAATGGAATGGCACAGGGCGACATTAGGCCTGTCCTTTTGGAAAGAAGGTTTAAACAGCACCGAACACACCTGTAGATACGCCTTTAAAGTTTCATTGTCGACAGAATGCGCATTTGGCTCAAGCAGGTGAACAAACTTAGGCCTTAAACGTTGCAATCTCTTAACATTAAATACTGAAATTAATACTGAAATGGCTTGACTTTTTCAAGCGAATCCTCAACATTTATGAATTTCGTGTAACAAAGTATACTCTGATGAAAAGTTCTACTACATGAAAGAGTTGTATTTTCTGTAATTAGTTGTAGCCCCTTTAAGTACAAAACACGTTGAGATATATCTGGAATATTACGTGGAATTATATGTG
Source organism: Cyrtodaria siliqua (assembly GCA_037043455.1). NCBI lineage: Eukaryota > Metazoa > Mollusca > Bivalvia > Adapedonta > Hiatellidae > Cyrtodaria > Cyrtodaria siliqua. The sequence continues at coordinate 68,811 of JAWPHD010001841.1, read as the reverse complement.
TATAATAGTGTAGTATAGGCATTTTTTTGAATAAGCGTTTCTTTTTCCTTTCAGTATATCTACTGAAAGAGATAAGTTCAGCACATAAATAACATGGTAACTCTCATTGTGCTTCAGCCGACATTAATAATATAATTAATTAATTAACACGTATATACAGGACATTGTTTTAAACGATATCTGCGAAAAAGTAGCAACATGTTTTAATTTACCTGCTTTACAGAAATTATAATTTCGTTCTTATTTCAATATAAAGGGAGATAATTTTAAAATTTAAACTTTGGTTGGTAATTTCATTAAAATTACAAGGTTAGTGTCAATTGCTTTTTCGTTGCGAAACCCAGAATAACTATTTAATAAAGTTTAACCCTGTTCTTGATAATATTCTTATTTTTAATGTGAAAAATGTTGTTTTATATAAATAGGAGATAACTCTGGTACTTACTTTGAATCACACATAATAAGTGAAAAATAAGAACACCTTCTGACATGCCAAAGTCATCAAATGCTTCACTTTATAAAATAAACATTCAGTTTCTATAAGCTAGATATGCAAAAGACCGTGCTAAACGTATTTCTTTCAGTATATAATAAAACTTTGAAGTTTTCTCTGTTTTTCTTCTTTATTTTATCAGGTTTAAAATATAGCATTGTTGCAATATAATCAACAGTACGCGGTGTTAGTAAACAACTGAAGACATCTTTCTTAGAAGATATTCACCCCCACCCCTCCACCCATTCCCGAAGACCTTGCACGATAAATAAAGTTTCCCAGAATTCTAACGAGGTTTTAGTTTTTAACAGGTTGTCAACATCCTCAATTTATTATGGAAGTAGCATGGAGAACCATTTACGCTGGTATAAGCTATAGGTTATATTCCACTAAATCATCCGGATGTACTCGCCTGGTGCAGTCGAAAGAAGTTCTTTTTTTACTTTAAAAACGTTCTTTTAATGAAGTTTCCTGTTATGTTTTGGCTTTAACAGTGTTCTGGACATGTTGTTGATATTTGAAAATGCGGCTCATCGTATTTTTAGTTTTTTTATTTAAATTTCAGTATGCAGCTGAAGAAAACTTTGAATTGAATTGGTGTTTTAACACATGAAAGGTTATATGGCGCCTAACAGGAATGAACATGCCTAGCTGATCCTCCACGTACATCTAGATAAAATATGGAGAACAGGCCTAGAACCTTCTCACCCAGAACTGCAGAGTTGCTGCAAATACTATTGTAGACACTCCTTTATTACGGTGGAGCCACGTTATAATTTTTCTGCCACTGCCCTAGTGATATGAACGAAATGGCACCTGAAACAATGCAGGGGTCATGATGAAGACCTTTAATGAGCATGAACAAAAAATGATAAAATAAACATGAATTTGTGGAGGTGGGGGTTGGGGTTCTAGCCCTCTGCCTTCTCCACCAACGGGATCGGCAGTGGCCCTTTTCTTTGCCCCGTAACCAAACGGGGCCCCCGGAACCAGACGGGGATCTAGTGCTAGTGGATGTAAGTCAGTATAAAACACACTTATCAAATTAGATCAGATCAGTTTTTAGCTGACCAGCAATGCTGCAGTAAAGCGATATAAATGAAACAAATTGCTTAAAAAAAAAGAAAAAAAAAAGCTATAAAATGTGTCACTGGGAGACATATGCCATGCTTTAGCGCTGTTACCTAAACATTTTCAATAAATGTGAATGTATATCAAGGTCATCCTTTACTCTTTACTATATAACTCTGGTCCGTAGCCAGCCCTTAAATTGAACCGAGGCAACTCTTTTCCTATCGGGGTCTGAGGAAATGTACTCCGGAAATTTTTCACATATTGCATGACAAAGCCTCTATCTTGTCAGCTGAACTTAAGGCAATTGAACTTGCAATTGAACTTGCCATAAACTATATTCAGGAATCTGATCATGACCATTTTGTATTCTTTTCCGATTTCCTTTCATCTCTTCAAGCCCTGGGTAATATAAAACATGATAAAAATAGATGTAAAAGTCGAACATGAAAATCAGCATTCAAGCACGACAGTCAACCACAAACCCACACGGAAACAAAGAACACATTTAAAGATGAATAAAAGGCAAAATAAGACATCACAAACACAAAAGGGTTGACAATAGAGCTACCGCCTTGGAACGGTCAGTGGCAACAAGGGTCGCTGGGGGTTTAAACCAGGTTCTAGGGTGCACCAAACCATTTGGTACAATTCTCTTATAGTTGATAATATTATTATTTTCTGCTGGCTTCCAAGCCATGTAGGAATACGTGGTAATGATAGAGCTAATAACGGAGTCGTGCCGCATACCCCGCCTACGTTATAAATGGGACGCGTCATAGCTTTATAGTAGGAACAAGATATAGTACCACAAGAGGCGGAATCGAGATGATGACCTACCATGATCTAACTGGGGAACCAGCATGATTGATCTACCGGTATCGAGGGTTCATTAGCGGTGGAAGTAGAATCGTTGATATTCGGGTGTCAAGGTTACATTAGCGGCGGAACCAGCAAGGTTGATTTTCTGGTAACGGGGGTAAATTAGCGGTGGAACCAGCATGGTTGATCTACCAGTATCGAGGGTACATTAGCGGTGGAACCAGTGTGGTTGATCTTCGGTACCAAGGGTACATTAACGGCGGAAGGGGCGTCCGTGGCCGAGTGGTTAGAGTCTCTGACTTGCAATCACTTGCCCCTCACCGCTGTAGGTTCGATCCCTCAGGGGCCTAGGAATCTTTATGTGAGGAAGCTATCCAGCTGGCTTGCGGAACGTCGGTGGTTCTACCCAGGTGCCCGCCCGTGCACGAAAATTGCCCGGAGGGGCACCTGGGGTCTTTCTCCACCAGTGGAAGCTGGAAAGTCGCCATATGACCTTAGCTGTTGGTGCGACTATAAAATCCAATTCAATTCAATTCAATACATTAACGGCGGAACCAGTATAGTTGATTTTCCGGTATCGAGGGTTACATTAGCGGCGGAACCAGCATGGTTGATTTTCCGGTATTGATCTAGTGTACATCATCTGCGGAACCAGTATGGTAGATCTCCCAGTACTGATACTGGATAGATCATAAATATAACTATGCGCAGAAACCGCAGTTCATTAACACAGTTCATTAACACAGAACACAATATTTACTCCACCTTTCTTGTGCATCGCGTATGTGTTTTACGTACGGAAATACCAGATAATAGCACATTCAGTTTCCGGGATTATGGCGCATTCAACTTAAAACAATAAAGGCACACAGAGCAATCTTGAGTTGTATAACAAGCATAAAAACTATCTCCTAGATTTATTAACACTGTATAACTTTGACGTTAAAACTGATTGCATTTAATCACAGACATATTAATAAATTTGTTATTAGGTCTGTGATTTAATAAAATATTGGTGGAATATTATTAATAGTTAGTAATATGTAAAAAATAATTTGCTTTCAAGTATTCTAATAATTAATATTAATGATTGCAAATATAGAAGTCATGTAGAAAAACTAACGGGACACCGTGAGTTTTAAACAAATCAAGATTTTCGTGTGATAAGACGGCTAATGTCGGATACTGTCAGATAGACGAGCCTTTTATTATTTATTATTTTTGTTTACAATTTAGTAAAAAGCACCATTTACAGTTGTGTTCATACCTAATATATACATTTTTTCCCAAGCTATAGCGCTGAAAATAAGTTATACAGCAACGACGCAATTTGAGCATCTATAAAATTCAAGTAGAACAAGTAAGTCCCCATTTTGTTTCAATTCAATTTTCCTTCACATTTGATATTCTCAACTAAGCAATTCGTTTAACCATTATTTGAGTATATTTTACAGTAACATGTCAAGGTCGTTTTATCGTCATTGACAAAATGAGGAACGCACCTTTAAGGCAACGAACCACGTTTATCCTGGAGACCCGTTACCTTTAAGGCAAAGGATTAGCATTTTCTCACTGACCACAGAACACCGAGTTCAATGTTGGGGGATTGTATTTCCGTAATTGTCTATTTTAACAGGATCACTTGGTAAATCTTCATCATACTCCGGTTTCCATTCTTGCAATAGATTTTCAAAATCCGCATTCGCTTCCTTCACCGCCTGCCCTTGATAGTGGAGTCCATTTTCTAACCAGTTGAAGGAAAGTCCTTTGTGACCTGCAAAATAGCATACATATTTGCTAAAGCAATATTTACATGTTCTGAAAGCATAAGCACTCTATTGACCTTGATAGACATATTTTGATCGGTTTTTAGTGACTGTTTTTTACATCCACATTTAATGACACTAGGATCAACATTCCTTTACTCTGTTAAAAGACCGTCCGCCGCTCCCATCAGGAGAAAATACGATCACAGGTATTTACTCTATATAATTATATGTAAACAAAGATGGCCGCTGGCGGTCATGATGGACGTCGTATACAAATGAAAGCGAATCATTTTGATAAAGGTTCCAAATCAATCTTACAGTTCTATGGTTTGAAGGAGTAGTGATTTTGTAATATATTTTTAGCCACGACGGCCATCTTGTATTTCTGATTGACCGGAATTGTATTTCAAGGGAGTGGCGGCGGTATGAAAAGTAAGTCATACGGAGTTCATATTGCTAGCAGTTTGACAAATTATACTGTGTCAAAGTGAAAAAGAAACGCTACTCTTGAATTTCCGCTGTATATTGTATATAGTTGCACTACACAGTTAATTCCACATAATATTCCAACTGTGATAAACTATGTGTCATGGTTTTAATTGAAAAAAAAAGTTCGGGAAAAATGTCCGTAATATTTTATGCAGATACATAAATTGTAAATATCCATCAATTCATCATATGTTGTGTAAACAAACCATGTTAAAAATGCAGTGTTATTTTGCCCGCCATGAAAGTTGAGAGTGCATATAGTGTAACTCTTGTCCCTCGGTCCGACCGTCCGGCTGGCCGTAAACTTTGTTTTGGGCCATTTTTCAGGCACCGAAAACCAATGAGCTTTTGAATTTCATATAAACTAAAGGACAAATTAAACGCAACTTGCGAATTTTCGCTATTTAAAGTGTATATTGTACATTTTATTCCAAGTAATATTCCAAAGAAATCCCAAGATGTTTTGTAAAACAAAAATAGTTGCAGTTAGTTAGAGAAAGGACACAACTTTGATGTTGTAGGTGTTTTAATCATAGTACAAGGTAAAACAAGAAATTTTAAACTGTTGAAGTTCCTCTTCGAAAAATTGAGCCAGTTCAGTATTTTATTATAGTTACAGTCATGTAGATCACACAACCAGAATGTATTATAGTTACAGTCATGTAGATCACATGACCAGAATGTATTATAGCCGTAAAACATCATATGTATAATATCACCAGTCACCTGAAGACCGGATTTCAAATAAACCCGCCAAAGGAACCTCTGAGAGAACTGACTTTTGATTGACAGACGCGCTATATATACCCTTGGGTCATGATCACGTGATGCAAACCGACAAATGATTGACGGTCTGGTGGTAGAGGTGTGTCTGAATGATCCAATCGAAATCATCCAATGAAATTGAAGACCGGTGACCAGGCAAGGATTCAGACTCACCGGGCCTCAACAGACCATCGATCACCGTTATTTGTCAATAAGTAAGTAAAACATGTTTTAACATGGTACAGACGTACATGAATACATTCCTTGTTGAACTAGGAAAAGAATGCTATAAGTTTTATACTGAACTGTGCCTTATGTATCACAAACATCGTAAACAAATACTTTGAAGTGACAGGCTAAACCTACGCTTTGAAACTTGGCTACTGTGACCAAAAATGTCGAGATTATTTTATAACTAAGCATTTAAACAATGAATACTACCAACTAGGTTGCGAAGTTACATCATTACTATAACAGGATTTGATGTTATTAAACAAGATTAATTTATAGAGCGATAAATTACTACCAGACCTTCACCGGCACCAACAAAAACAATAAACATGGCCGCCTCCATTAAAATTGTCAGTTGCTAATGTGGAAATATATCAAATAATGCAGTTTAAGTGCAATTTAGGAAATGAAGATGATAATTCCTGAACACACTAAGGTGTACGTTATGTAAGTGAACAGTAGTTATACGTTTATAATAAATAGTAAAGGAATCACATTGTATAATGGTACCGAGATGTCAATGTAAACAATGATGCACCTAAGTCTTACAATACACGTGGCTCCAGCGTAAATGTAATGTCTACAATAGAATTTGCAGTAAATCTGCAGTTCTGCAGGTGAGAAGGTTCTAGGCCCATTCTCCATATTTTATCTCGATGTACATGGAGGATGAGCCTGGCATGTTCATTCATGTTAGGCGCCATTAACCGTTCATGTCTTGGTGCGCCTTAAAACTCCAATTCAATTCCAATTCAATTAGATTGCCCAAACCCGACCTTATATTTTTTTCAAGATGGGTAGGTAGGTAGGAAATCCTTTTTTTCTTCAATGTATGGCAGATTGTTTTCGAATGCTGTTTAAAGTTTAACTGTTAGTTTGGACAATAACAACAACAACAACAACAAACACTCACAAAAACACACACGCTTTTACACATGAATATCCACAACTTCTCCGTTTCAGATTTTCATGAATCCGTCCCTTTAGCTAGTGAGGCCGTCCCAGGGGGAGTCCATGTTCCCATGTTCCCCTGTTTAAAAAATCAAATCAATATCAAATTCATTAATCATTTCTAAATGAGAAAACTCCGTACTCGTGAAACTGTGAATATAAACTAAGGTTATCCCACTTCTCTGTGCAACATGTTCGTGTTTTACTTCATACCGAGATATATCTTCTCTTGTACTTTTTCGTTTAATCAAGGGTCACAACTCTGCCGGTTCTGTTCAAATTTGGCTGTTTATTGAATTAGTAGTAAGCAAGTAATTTAACATTACGTGATCCCGTCTTAAATCCATTAAGCGATGGGAAAGTTTATATAAGCTGTATTTTATAACGGATATTTTGACAATAAAACATGTTTAAAAACATCTTTTACTAAAACAATGCAATAACCTTTTTTAAAATGATCTATTTTTTATTTTATTTTACAATGTGTAAACATTTTAAGCCGAAATTAATGTTTTATTTCATACCCCAGTCAACCCCATTTTTCGCTTCTTGCGAAGGGGTTGGATGGGTTATGAAAGTTAATACTCGGACCACGTAATGAGTCTATATAATACTAATAACAAGACGTCATTGATATAATACCGCGATGTTCGGTAAAGATAAGATTAAAAATGAATTCAGTTGAATATAATGTTATACTCGCACCAACTGTTAAGGTCATACGGCGATGTACCAGCTTCTATTGGTGGAGAGGACCCCATGTTCCAAATGAGGGCTTCAACCTACAATCAGTGAATGGCAAGTGATTTCAAGTCAGACACTTTAACCACTCGACCACAGACGACAACAAAAAATGAAGGAGCTAGTGTTAAGACAGCAAATAATAGCATTTTTTAAATTAGCTGGCTTCGAACTTGTATAGAAGTACTAAATTGACTTGAATACATGAGTTCAACTGTTTCCCACATGAAATAAGTGTGTGGAATAAAGCGTTGCATATACAGCAGCATTAGTTAACCTATGTATTTAACGGTAGAATATGGTGACACGAACTGTGTGGAAAAGTAGAATTGGAACCAGTAGGAGAAGAAATGCTTACCGATGTTTGGACATGAAATGGTATAGAGATGTCAAAGTACAATACAAGGTTATCTTCATTGATCATCAGGGCCCCGTTTTATTAAACATCTTACGATAAGTCTCAGATTTTAAAATCTTTGTTTTTCTTCACCTAAGCATTCAATGTAGACAATTATTTGTGCTTGTAGTGCAGAACTATCATATGTATAAGAAAATGAAATGAAATCACGTTTATTTGAAAAGTGTAATCTATAGTGAAGCATTTAAGAAATTGATTTACGATCAAAATGGTCGTAAGTTGTTTCATAAAACGGGGCCCTGGAGACAACGCACACAAATGTGTTAGTTTAGTACGTAGATATCGATTCCCCTCTGTCAGAAGTATTCAGACAAAGTGCTTCTTAATTCATTTCCCTGTATAAATCTACGTTAAACATGTAAAGTATCTAAATATAAACTTCGGACCCACAGGCGGAGCCATTTTTAACTCCAGTGAGACAAATCTCACAAACTTAAAAGTTTACTATCTAGGTCTAAATGGGGGAAACTTACGTTGAGAATGGGACATGAACGATAAACATGAATGTTAAATTTACTAAGTTGTCTTCCCTAGACTGTTTTTCTTCATAATTTGCCTATATAAATATCATTATTCAAATAATTATTTCAATCGTGCAAATAAATTGTCTTTGCATGTTACTAATTGTTGATTACATTGCACCTGTTATTTAAACTACCAACTGTATTACCTTTTAATATATACTGAAAGGAAAATGAAACGCATGATCAAAAAACTGCCTATACTACGCTATTATATACACCTAATTTCACGTAATATTTCAGATATATCTCAACGTGTTTTGTATAAAAAGGGGCTACAACTAATTACAGAATGTACAACTCTGTCATGTAGTAACCCTTTTAATCAAAGTATACTTTGTTATACAAAATTCATAAATGTTGAAACGTCAAGCCATTTCAGTATTCTGCTTAATGTTAAGACATTGTAACGTTTAAAGCCTAAGTTTGTTCACCTACTTGAGCCAAATGCGAATTATGTCGATAGGGGTAACCATTGGTGTATTCGGTGCTGCTTAAACCTTCTTTCCGAAAGGACAGGCCTAATGTCGCCCTGTACCATGCGATTAGCAGTAGCATATTAAACGTACAATGTATACCGGAAATACCCAATATGTGTTTCTTTTTCCTTTCAGTATTTATGCGGGTGTAAAGCTAAACTGATACTGGATTAATAGTGAATCGAGATACTTATTTCAAAACTTTTTTTTTTTTAATTTCGATCACCAAAGTGGTGGTCCGTTTATTCTCCCCGTCATATGTGCACAAGGGTCGGGGAGGACCATCCCTCTATGCACCTTACAATATATTATGCATACAATTATAAACAATATAACAGTGAAAAACATTCAAATATAATGTGTAGAAAAGTTATTAATTGGGAATTTTTTCTTTTTATCTATTCTTGAGGTCATGAGTAGATGATCTGTGTTTGAGAACTTTAATTACAAAAACATTGTGATTGTTACAATATCAATTGATAGTTGTATACCATATCTTGAATATAATTACCTTTCGTTGTTAGTTCTATTTAGTTTAAAGACAATGTGTTCTTTTTTATCTTTGTAAGGGGAGATAACTTGTAAGACATTGTCTTGTTCATAATAGAACTATTACCATCTTTTGTCTGTAATGAGTATTTTTTCCATCGGATTTAAAATGAGGAAAGAGTGGCAGAGTCTGAGCAAGCTTCATAAAATAAAATTTGCAGGACGAATGCCAGTTAAATATTTAAATACTCATGACCAAGTAATAAATACAAAGTTTTTACAAATGTATTGAATAATATAAGACTATGTTTATGTATGGTTTAAAGCATATTGGCATGAGATATGTACATATTTTACTTGTATTACAATTGTATGCTAAACTTTACATCATGGTGTAGATTACCAAGGGGCAATAACAAGCATCGACTTATCAAATAAAGCAATCGAAGAATGACTAGTTTTAAAACTGCAAATGCTTGTCATACCTCTTGTTACATAAACATTTGTACCATAAGTTAAGAAAACATTTAGAAAAAGGTTTTTGGCTGAAAAACATTACATGTTTCATACTCGAAAGAAGACACATATCTATAAAGTTGAGTAACTTGATAAACATTTCAAAATTGTCGTATGTCCCTATAATTGAAAGTGCATTTGATGTCAAATGATGTCAAATGACATGGTAAGAATCGCAGGTTAACTTGAGGATATATAAAAGTTTTCAGAAGCACACACACATTTTATCACTTGGAGTCAAAGAAGAAAAGTTGATGCAAATTTCAGTCCACATTAAATTCCAGATTCGGTATTAAAGCGCTTATGAAAATGAATTCCTTGACATATTTGCATATTAGGTTATTGAAATCAAATAACTGTCCGTTAAGAAAGAATTAACATGTCTAATATTTAATAGCGCGTTAGTATAAATCAAACGTTCGGCTGTTCATGTTTTAACTGGGCAAGCTCTCCTCTTTGATTTCATATGTACATATACTCTCGTGGGCGTAGCGATTAGTTTGTTGTCCGCCCTGGATATTGCGTGACAAGTGCGCTAAAATAGTTCACCCGTCGTATTAAATCAGATAATGTGGGTCTACCCTTAGCGGCGCAAGGAACACTCAGTCATTTTGAATAGTTCTGCTGCATATTAATATTGTTCATCAGCGACGCTTGGTTTTAAATATAAACTTTTGTCTTGAAGAAAAGAGCAAGCGTCTCGGATGACCTAGACTAACAGATTGGACAGAAATGGGTATGGTATGGAACAATACTGTAGCGCTAAAATCGTTCATCCGGTCATATTAAAAATCAGACGATGCCATATGGCTGGAAACGGTAATACCGTTTTTCGCCAAAAAATCTGAAGAAGTTTGGTAAAGATCAAATACAAAATGAAGGTGCTAGGTGCTCACAAGGCAGAATATTGCATTTTAGTATTTACTTATTTATTTAAAGAAATAAAAAATAAAAAACAAACAAAAAGGACATACCTCTGGTGTAACACTTACCAGATCTAACTGGTTTTCGAACTTGTCCGAGTATTCATTTTCATAATAGCAGTAATATGGCCAACGTTGTTAAATAACAGATGCAAAATGCAGGTACTAGAGTGTTAACAATGCAGAAAATGGCATTTTTCAGTAAAACAAGGGCCATAGCTCTGGTGGTGTTACTTATCTAATCTAGCGGTTTTTTGAACTTATATGGGTTTTAAATAATATCAATAATCTGGCAAAGTTTGGTAAAGATCAAATACAAAATGAAGATGCTAGCGTGTTCACATGGCAAAATCATTTTTACAGTAAAACAAGAGCCATAACTATCTGGCTGGTTTTCGAACTTTTCGAGGTCTTATTGATAACTAATTTTACGCATATTCAATCGCGGGTATTTTTAAGACCCCATGAAATAATCTATACTTGTAATCGGCACATATACAATATTATAGGACCTGAACACCTGGTTTGAGTTTGTATAAACAATTTCGTAGTGCAATTTTGCCTTTATTTTCTTTAAGTAACCACTCGCATTTGTTCGTACATGTCTTATGACCCCACCTTTTCTGGTTTTTTATTTAGACAAAAAGATACGTTTGCATATGAACATTATACTACTGCATCATCCACACTTAATTTGAAGTTGTGCAAATCGTTAATATGCGACATTTTAACATTTGTGTCAACAGGGAAATTAATTGATGATCTGTTTCAAAGTATTTTATTATCAGTATGTATTTACATAGCAATAGGGTCGGCCCACAAGTTCTCACAACCAGTTATAGGACTGTTGAGAATCTCTATAATTCATCCATGTAATTAACTGACCCTAGAGCAATAAAATACCCATTTTCGCACAGCAGGGCATCAATTATCTGACAGCAGATAGGCACATTAAAAAAATAGAAATAAGTTGGTGTAAAAAATGCTATCTGCAAATAAAGATAAGGCAGTGATATTTACTTCTAACATTTAATTCTGCATGGACAAAGTTTTAGTTCATTAGCTGGCATGTTAGATGATTTGTTTCCGTTTTATTGACCTCATGCTGGTATGCCGACACCAAGCGGATTATCAAGTACCTTGAGCTTAGTAGTTACTACTACATATTTTCGGGACAGTCCTATAACTGCAACGCTAAACTAACAATACAACGCTAAAGGTAACAACCTCGGTTAAAGCAGTGAAGTAAATATTACTTCACTGGTTAAAGGTAACAATCGCCTTTTCCGCTAAAGGTAACAATCCCCTCTTCCTCTAAAGGTAACAATCGCTTCTTCCTCTAAAGGTTACAATCACCTCTTCCTCTAAAGGTAACAATCACCTCTTCCGCTAAAGGTAACAATCACCCCTACCTCTAAAGGTAACAACGCTAACGCTATAGGTAACAATCATCTCTTCCGCTAAACGTAACAATCACCTCTTCCTCTAAAGGTAACAATCACCTCTTCCTCTAAAGGTAACAATCACCTCTTCCGCTAAAGGTAACAATCACCGCTTCCTCTAAAGGTAAAAATCACCTCTTCCTCTAAAGGTAACAATCACCTCTTCCGCTAAAGGTAACAATCACCTCTTCCTCTAAAGCTAACAACGCTAACGCTAAAGGTAACAATCACCTCTCCCGCTAAAGGTAACAATCACCTCTTCCTCTAAAGCTAACAACGCTAAAGGTAACAATCACCTCTTCCGCTAAAGGTAACAATCACCTCTTCCTCTAAAGGTAACAACGTTAACGCTAAAGGTAACAACTTTTCACTTTTACGCTAAATGTAACACTTGTCTACGCTAAAGGCAACAACGTTTTTCAAAATCTATAATGACAATTTTGTTAACAGGTTCTTGTTAGTTAGTGAGACACTTGATTCGCTTCCAACCGATGCGACATTAAAGGGGCATATGGCAGTCGTGTTTTGTTTTAAACTCACGACGTCCTGCTAGTTTTTCTGCACAGCTTGCATTTGTTCAATCATTAATATTAATTATACTAAGAATATTAAGTTGTTATATAATATATATAATTAACTGTTGATAATAATGCACAAATAATATATTTCAACTTATGGTAAAATCAGTGAAAAACTGAAAACTATATATTTTATTTAATTATATGCAAGTAGGTTTAAAGGGGAAGTGATACTGGATATATAATTGCAATGCTTGATAAACACTACAAGATATATATACCATATATTTTAATTCAGTAATTATGGATTTATCTCAACAATAAGGAATATTGTCAAAAAAATCTTTTTTGAACTCTGTGAGGAAAACTCTTTTGGGATATATAACCTGATCGGGTTTATTTTACAATCATCAAACATCACGTTCATTGATTTCTATATGTATGGTTTATTATATCTTTGTATTGGGTTTCAGAAAAAGTTATCTGATGGGTCCCGTAAGATGTCTTTCAATGATATAGGAAACATAAATCTAGTTTGTAGCATGGTCGGTGACATTTCCTTTGATGAATGCAGAGCATTAAATCGTTTAATTTAGGGTAACTAAAGGGGCGTGGCTATACCGTGCTACAACTACCGGATATTGGAATTTAGAGTATGGTCACTATGACGTCACAGTGTTACTAAGTACACCATGCTACAAAAAAGATAGAGTCTGGTCTCAGCGAGTTGGCTTATTTAAACACCGAGATGGGCTACTGTCTCAGCTCGTTGGTTATTTAAACACCTCGATGGGCTACGCCTATCTCGGTGTTTAAATAAGCTAACGAGCTGAGACCAGACTCTATCTATTATTCTACCGTATGATAAAATCAGCAAATTGAATTGAAATAAAGCTCTGTCACAGAGACACATACAATTCATTTATTCTACATTATTTGAACAGCCACTCATTACTTTTACATGGAATACCTAGAATTGTATTAATCCATGCTCAAAGGATGAACTTACGCTCAAAACATTTAATTCATTGCTTGAATAGCACCTAATTTCTTAAAGAGACAACGTGGTGGAATATATGGATGTGTTTCACACTTTGGTTCAATATAAATGCAATGCCGATAAGCCCATATACTTCTTAGGAATTAGGGCTCGATCTGGCTTGATTTAAACCGCGACCCGCGCTTAATTCAACGATTGTATCTGTCATTTATATGGTATCTAGTTCATCGAGTAACCATTAGCACAGACTTACTCGTCTGAAATTCCTGTCAACCACAGTCCAGCGGGGGTGACTTTGGCTTACATGCTGGAGGTCGTGGGCTCGATCCCCGACCGGGTCACACCAAATACTTAACTAGTAGCTCCATTGCTTGACGCTTATGATATCAGGGTTATGCTATGACTGGTCTGTCCGATGTCTGCTTAATGTGACTGGATGAGTCATGGCGTGATCCATATATATATATTTGTACTTAGAGTATTTTAACATATTTTGTCCATTTGTACTAATACACAGGTTTTTCAGTATACATTCTTACATACTGAAAAGAATATTCTGATTCAGATAACATTTATGTTTTAAGATTTTACATCAATATGTGAACATCTCGTATATAATAATATAATCACAATATATTATAAATAAATCTCAAATCACAAGGCTTATCTTAATCAGAAATATTCATCATGCAAATACATGTATAATTATTCACACGGCTGTTGAATGAATGAATGGTATTTTTACGGCACGTCGACACATAAATAGGTCATATTCTGCGCAAAAACTGATGAAAGATGAAGAAATGAAGTAGTAATTAAAAATTAATGTAAATATATAAAGACAAAAGTATTTACAAATAATATAAGGGATGATATGGTAGTAATATAAACTATATATGTAAATCAACGAATGCCCGTCAACGGGTATATAAACAAGTAAACATATTTACGAACATATTATAATGATTTATATAGTCTGATTTGAGTTATTTAATACTATAGATTTTAGTCTTGTTTTAGATTTCCTGAAAGAAATCAGACTTTACGTATCACAATCAGCTTTGCGAAGTTTCCATCACTGCGTTTTTTTCGAGAAGTGGAAGGCCGATATTTTCAAAACATACGGTAAAGTGGTCACTTCCACATAGGTCGTCACAAACACTCCGCGAAAAATCCATCAAGAGAGTTGAATGGCATATTGTTAAATCAATGGAAGAATGAGAGCCTGAAGCTGGATGAAAATAAGTATGTGATTTGTTATCATTATGTTTGGCTAAGAAATCCTTAACTTTCTTGCCTTTATCGTTTATATCTGTACAATCCCAGATGTAGTTGTGTGCATTAAAATCACCAAAGAGTATAAAAGGTGATGGTAATTGTGCAAATGAGTGATTTAGATCTTTAAGGTCTATTGAGGACCTAGGTGGTAAATATAAAGAGCATATTATTTTAACTCTGTACATCGTTACACTGACGGTAACAGCCTGTAAATCAGTTTTGAGTGCAACAGTTCTGTGAGGAATGCTTCGATTTACAAGAATCGAAACTCCTCCTGCGGCTTTATTATTTATATCACAAATATAGTTATATAATGAATAGTTTATAACATATATCGTATCACTAGTCTTCAAGAAAGTTTCTTGAAGATAAAATGCAACAGGGTTGTGTTTATTTAAAAGTAAGCTGATTTCATCATAATTAGATTTTAAACCTCGGCAGTTCCATTGCATGACCTTATTTGATTTTGATGTTTTTACGGCGGAAGTACGGGTTTACGGCCTTTAAGATTAACAGATTTTGGAGACTTTGGGAGTTACAGATGTGCTGGATCATCAACCTCCATCTCCAAGTCTCCAAATCTGTAGTGCAATACAATCCGATCATCAGATCCTTCTGACTTCCTCTCTAACCCGGGATTTTTATTTTTTCTTGCTGTCACGTCCGTGGCAGCAGTTCTGCGCGGTAACGAACTCGTCGGATTTGACGATTTTTTGGAAGAGTTCGTCGGGTTTGGTGGACTCTTGGTTGCACCAGTCAGGCTGCTTGGAAGTCACAAGAGGTTTGGGAGCTACATGAGGACCACAGTTTGAGAGGCTGAAGATGCTTTAGGGGAATTCTGAACATAGAGTGGAATAGTAGTAAACTTGTCGGAGTCTTTTGGCCAGGTTGACACTGTCTGCGCCGCGATATACCTGGTAGCTGGTTTCTCAACCCTACTCGTATCGGCATAGAGAAAGCCCTGTGGGTCCCCTTGCAGTTAACGCAAGAGGCGGGATTTTTGCAATTAGCGATCGCTATGACCCTTCTGGCATAAAGGGGTCAACTGGTAGAATGATATATCCAATCTTAATGGTCTTTGGAAGATTTGGTGTGCTGAAAGTAAGCACAAAAGTATTGATAGGAGTGGGTTTGCCACCCCGCTTCGTACTGATGCGCGTTACCTCAGTCACACCTTGAGACTTAAGATTATGGGTCATTTCTTCAAGAGTGCAGTGCTCCAGTTCCCTGGAGCATACTACACTCTTTGAAGAATTGAGAGAAATGTGAAAAATAACCTCAACACGGATGTTTGAGTTTTAGTTTGAGTTTTAAGAAGATTGTCAGAGTGTGATTTTTTGGCACGCTGAACAAGAAGTTTTCCATTATTGAGTTTGTTAACACTCCTTGGCTCACCGGCGATGCCAAGTAAAGCCTTGGATATGGCAAAAGGAAAGAGTCTAGTGATAGGTTTGTCATCCTCTAGATAGATAATATTGAGGAAACGAGGCCAATTTAAATGAGAAATATCCTCATCAGATTCAGATTCGGACTCTTCTCGAAATCGTTTCAAACCAGTAGGAGGAGGTTTTTGTGCGTGTTTGGGTCCCAATAATGGGGAATTGATATTCATTCTCCACGCTTCTCACCCACCTCGGAGTCCAACAAGGGGACATTTGCTGTGGATATCCGACAGACACATGCCAAGAATACGTGAAGAGTATACGCATATAAAACTAACGCATCAGACCCCCCACCCCCCACCCCCATATACCACCAAGCGGACATAACCCCTTAACTAAAAAGTCGAAGAGCCGCACTTATGTTCCGCCAAAAAGTGGCATGAGTAGCCCTAGCGCCACCGCCATAAAGGATCCTTTATACGTACTATGTTTAAAGAGAACAAAATAAAAAGGGAGTAAGATATTAAACGAGAGGGATTGAGAAAGATGTGAATTAAACAAGAAGCTAGGATACCGTATAGCTGGGTGACAAACCGATTGATCAGATCGGGCCAATCTTACCGCCAGTCTAGTTGAAGTCCGGACCAACGTGATGTGTTGTAACGCGGAGATAACTAACACGTCACTCAACCACCAGGATTCCTTTCTCCAACGACACGGGTCGCCACCCACGGTCAAAAGGTGGGTTACTTTTTGGGTAAAGATTCTTATCACCCCACCACCGACTGGGGGTGCACGGCTGTTGATTTGACGAACTGACATCATTAACAAATGAATCGCTAATCCTAGAGCGTATCTTAATATCGTGCAAATACATGCATAATATCATGCAAATACATGCATAAGTATGCACACGGCTGTTCATCTGACGAACTAACATCATTCCATTGATCATCACAGATGGAGACCAACTCACTCAGCAATTCTGGTCGTCACAGAAGAAGATCAACTCACTCAGTAATTCTGGCAGGTTCATAAAATGAGAACCTGTGTCTTTATCAATCTCATAGCCACACTATGTTGGGTCTGGCACAGTAGTAGACTATCCTCGCCAAATCAGTAGCTGACATGCACACATGATAGATGAAGTAAAAAACTATCATATGTTGGGTGGGGGGAGTGGGGTGGGTTCCTTATGTTTAAACTACACTTTTTTATTCCCAACGTATTCAGAGACATCCATTTATCGAGTAGATAATTCTTCTGGATTTCTGGATTTGAACTTGGCTGTTTAGCAATAAATGAATAAAACTACACAGGCATATACTATTTTCAATGACTAATGTATATAATATTGGTCCTATCCAAGAAGTTCAATCATGTAACTTTTAGTGCAGGGTTCGAATCTGATGACGAACACGCATTTTTTGTGTATAAAACGTATGTTTCGTTCTTTTTCCTTTTTTTTTTTCAAATGTATGTATCACTTTTTTGTTCGGAGACAAAGACGTTGTTGCTGCTAGTTCGGCCATGTTCAAATGAAAAGGGAGGTTGTCGTGCATGCACATGCATGAACAAATAGATAAAAAAACAATTTACATGTTTAAACGGTCATATAAAAGACGAACGGAAAATAAAAGCACCGAGTGAGATTTGAACCACTGCGGGTTACTTAGTACAACTGCATACATAATAACCACTGCGAAATGCGCTCGATACGTCAGATAGTTTACATTTAAAATACATGTATAGGATCGTATCAGTGAAATACCTGTTTTACCATAACAACGCCAAATTATCGAGTATTATATCGATATTTTGCCGCACGTTTGATAATGTGCACGGTTGTATGTTTTATGTGTATCTACGGTATGATAATAACATCTATACCTTGTTACGGATAATTGCCATACTACATATAATTAGCGGGGGTAGGGGTTGGGGATGGGGATGCCCCAGAGAAGAGCAGATAGTGTCGCCCAGATAGGAAAACCATTCCATATATTTTGCAATCCTATTCTAGTATTGTCATACTTGTTAATTTGTTGGAAAGTGCGTAATTTAGAATTGCTATTTAGTTTAAGTACGGTAGATTTTAGTAAAGTCATGTTTAGCTGTAGCCCTAATGGTTTTATATTACTAGAATGTAGCTACCGTAGAGAGACGAATCCCCACGTTCGAAAAGTATGTAAAGTATACGGAACGATTTATTCTGCTATTTCGGTGAGGTTTTATATTTAGTTACAATTCGGTACTGTATACAATATACAGTCCCGTATTTCAAAGAAAGCTCTCTATAAAGTTTTATAAGGTATGAAACAACCCATTACTTTCCCTCAATTGACATCAATGTTAAAATCTCTTACATCAGTCAAAGATACTATCTACGATGCGTCTTGCTTGCAAACCAAACCTCAAACGACTTTTCCCGAACTACTTCTTATGGCGTTCGTTTCTTTAGAGCTTGTAGTGACATGTTGACGACTTTATATTCGTTATCTTTTTAAAACTAAAAGGCTACTCCAGCAGGGCTAACATAAACTTCACTATCACATGACTATCACTACCTGTCTTCTATGGTGATGTAATTTACAAACTTCGTAATATCCTTGGTAATAACTACTTACATACACTCTTTATTAAATTGTTTACTGTCCTTTGGGATCATCAAGCCCAATATGTGTGGCTTTACAGTTGAATATTGCTTAAGCCGGTGTTAGGAGGGGTGAGAGGTGTTGCACTTCACATTACCTCTCATGAACATACTCAATAAAATCCAGTCTGCTACTTTTATCTCTTGCTTGTGTCTGTTGCTTCCAAGGGATCCCTTTTTCAATAATTATTGTTAAAAAGTTTATCAAAAGAGTTTATGACCCTATCAATTAGCAACGCAATGCATGTTTAGTGGTTGACCCATTTACAGTTCGCCAATATACTTTCCTCTTTGATTGTGCGATGACCGGACAAACTGTGACCCTATGATGACGTCTTCCTAAATCCTTATAGGACGATAGCGTCTGATGCTTGTCTTAAATCTTGTCTTGTCGTACCCTTAATGGTTTGTTCTCTTGTTGCTCTGGCTTCTGTCAAGTCATTGCGTACTTACTGTGTGACTTTCCAGGCTTTTTTATTCATATATATATCACCATTTATGTGTTATACTTCTACTGCCTATTAATGCTGCATTTTTTGCTAGAGATAATAACCTGGCGGAGATGTCTTTATATACACCGTCCCGTTTTATTGTCACAAATTGTATTATAGAACAAACTTTACTCCTTCACTCTAATCAAAGAATACAAGTGGACATCTTCTTGAAATAAAACAGAGTCGGATCTCAGCGAGTTGGTTCATTTAAACAAAAGGATATGTGTAGCCCATACACGTTTCAAAATAACCAGTGAGCTGAGTCTATCTGTTTGGTTGTATGTTCTTATTATTGACCCTGTCGGAATACACTACCATTCTCTAGCTTCTATGTTTTTGAAGCATGGTATAGATCCGACCCTAGTTAGTTTGAATTAATAACTTAATGCTTTGCATTCATCAAAATAAATTTCAACGACCATGCTACAAGCACTACTTATTTTCTAATTTACATGTAATCGTCAGATATGTGCATCTTAACGTACTTTTCCTATTTTCGTTTTATCAAAGCTGAACTGTGCGTAATTTGACAAATACTATATTACTAGCGATCCTTAATATTTTAAATGTATACATCTACCATCTTGAACATTTTAAACAAGGCACATGTACTTAGTAAATCAAAATCGTATGTTTTGTAATGTATGGCTCGTTGCGGACGCACCGACACCCTACACATACCTAAAAACCCATTTTAATACACAAGAGAAAAACTTATCCAAAATTGCCCAATGACCTTGTATTTTTAGATTATATATATATAATAATTTAGTACAACACGAAAACATATGTCTCGCGTAATTTGTATTATTTTCATAACATTCTCATATAAACGTAAATGCGTAGAATGGGTCACACTATTTCAGTTAGATTCATTATCCCCCACCACTATTTCAACCTTATTATTTACTAGAAATTAACAATAAATCCTACCTCGCTCTCGATTTAATAACTTTGAGACGACCACTGTAGTCACAATGGCGTTGCGGAAACAATGCCCCACTACACATAGGCCATTATATCTATGGACACAATGGCCGATGTGTACACAATTGCCCCCTTCACTGGCAAATATTTTTTTTACTGCTAGTTTTCAATTAGGCGTTTGATAACTACTGACATTCAAATTCGACCAACATGGCGTTAAGGAGTATACTCTCATGTGGAGCAAAGCATTCTTTATCGGTTGGAACCAGGCAGTATTCATAGATGGAGTCGTCTCCAAAGGTGGCAGTCATCGCAGGCGTATCTCACGGACTTGGGCCGTCTGTTCTTGTTATATATCAACAATCTACCATTACTTCACAATTTAGTTATTTGCAAATGATATATCTCTTATGTTAATTGTTAACATCGAGCACATACAGCACATGAGCTGGAAGACATACATAGGTTTGAAAGACATATCCAACCACCGAAACATCAACACATAAGAGCACAAGCATACACAATTGTGGTAATGCCCCATTATGGAATAGTCTCCTCTGTGATAAACGATGGGTTACTAATAACTACTCAACGATGGGTTACTAATAACTACTCAACGATGGGTTTCTAATAACTACTCAACGATAAGTTACTAATATAACTATTTAGACAGGTTGTAAAAATTGCCTGTTGATAGCGGGATAACGACTTTAGGTAATGCTATATTTCATCTGATGTTATCATATTCTAGTTCTTCGTCCACAATTGTTACTTATTTGCATCTGCGTCTAAAATTCTACATATTTTGCGTCCGGAGTGCCATGTTTCTGCGCCCGATAAAATAAATACAATGAGTGAGATAATACTCACCAATAACACACATAACTGATATACTGTTTAAATATAACAAATACACCGACAACACCTTTACTGTTATAATGTACAAATACAGCATATACTCCGACAACACCCATGACTGGTATCATATACAACTACACCTAATAAACAATATGGTATAAACCGATAACACCCATAACAGATATAACAACAAATACAACAGATAACTGATATAATATGTTGGAATTCAATATCTGAACCGAATACCCATGATATATTCTTTTTCTTGCATATCAGAGACATGTTGTGCGTTGACGCCGCCAGCTACTAACTTTTTACATGTTTTCCTGCATACCGGATGTTGGTGCACTCGCGACATTTATCTTTCCCATAAAGATAAGACTTTCCATCCCCCATGTAAAATGTGGATAGCCTTATCCGGTATGCAAGAAACACTGATAACACTATTTATCGATGTTATATATGCGATGAAACCGATAACTGCTTCATAACTCTATCAATGTATGTACTTATACCGACAAAACTGATCCATTTATAATATTCATAGATGAAAACGATAACTGATATTACATTTACAATAAAACCGATAATCAATTTAACATTTACAACTGTATCAACTTTCAAATCTTATACGTAATTTTATACCAATAAACTAATAATGATATAATACATACAACCAATTCAATTTTCTCAAATTTATACGAAGTTTTGTCTTTTGAGTGGCTCTAAATAACCTACAATGTGTTGGCGAGCCGTTAAATTACATTCATTTCAAGTCTTTTGCATGTGGTTGTGGTTTCTTTTACTAGCTTACAGTCTAAATCCTGATGTACTTCATTTAAAGGTCATAATGTCTTAAACGATTACTAAATATCCTGTACCCGCGTTAGTATTATGACGTCACTGCAGAAGAACATTGTGACGTCACGTTAATCCCCTTTGTATGGTAATCTGTCCAAGCGAGAGCGAATGTCAGACGGAGATGGGAGAAAACTGTGTTTGGAACGACGATAGGAGTGACCTCCCCTGAACAAAGGAGTTAACTGTGTGTGGACTATTTTACCACCGGTTTTTTCCCCCAGAGTATTTGCTACGAGTTCGCGTTACCCTAAGGCTCGCTTGCTCTTCGCCTCTCGTTTGCGCGTCGCCTCTCGATAATATAATTTGTTTTGTTTGTATGCTGTTTTACGTCATTTTCTACACATGTAAGGTTATATATGACGGTCGATTTGTTTGTGGTGGAGGCAGACCACCCACTTTTCCTGGGTAAAACCAGTACTGTACACCTCCTGCTATCCGTACTGCCTCAGTACGAGCTCAACTCCAAAACACACTGGCTCTGGATAAAATGAAAACAAGTTATGGACCAGACACTGATCTTAACGTTTAGACCCAACACTAATATTGTTTTGTCCATACCCTATAGTATTGCATGATATATAAACACATGCAGCTGTATCTCATTATCTGAAATTACCTTATTGGAATGAACACAACAATACATCAAATTGACATGTGACCTTGAACTTGTAGGTAACTAATATATGCCTAGGGTAAAACGTATTTTTTGTGAACTCGTACCATTTATTCCCGAAATAATTTGCCGTCTCACTTCCCCATCCCAGCACCGCCTTCCACAAACTCCTGTCAATTTATAGGGATGGGGGTGTCATGGCCACCTTGTTCCTATGATCCTTTCTAATAGTGGTTGCAAGTTTATTGTCAAACCATCCTTTGCAGGTTAATAGGTTATTAATGCTGAGCTCTTCTTAAAGCAGAGATCAGTCATAAATAACCAAAAACAACCGGAATCAGCATCCGCGATTGATTTCATTTGCAAATTCGAATCCCACGTTAAGAATAATTGTTTGACGTGTTGGAATCTCATTGAAATTTTCTCGCTTTTCTCTAATCTCATACTTTTGACGTATTGGGTGCTTTTTTTTAAATATTTAAACATGGATTTATAGTATGCATCCCGTCGTAGGGCGGCGCATATCAAAACTCATCACGCCGTTCATTTTCTCTGACTGAGGAGGCCGGTCGTACTAGATTTACAAACCTATTTTTGCAGTAACCGACAGATGTACTCATCTCTATTTGATTTTGCTATTAAATCTTGGTCTCACTGAAAATGTCTACATATGTTTGTTAGGGGAATTATATTTATTATCCCTTTATTTTATTTGAATAGTCTTCAATAATGGTTCACGCCTCTGTGTTCTTTTTCCTCTAGACATTTGTCATCGTTCATTGCTTCCATTCACCTATTGGCAATCCGGTCGATGTACAACCATGAATCTTGGACATTGGCGATAACCATCAGCGTAGCTACTATTAGGCCATATAGGTCCGGGCCTATAAATCAATTTGAAAATGAAAAAAATGAAAAGTCCAAATATGCAATAATGTCTGAAGCCGGAGGTGGTGGGAGTTAATGGTCAACATTTGTTTCTTATTTTATTTTACTGTGTAGGTAATTGAACTTTGTCAAATATTGTATTCGTTCAGATATACGCTAAAACGCACCATTACATAGCTAAGTTTTAAAACAAAAAAGACGCAAGGGGAGCATGCCACCGGACCCCCTAGTTTGTCGGGCCTATATATTTTGTATTTTTGCAATTTTTGACTTTTTTTTATTTTTTCGAATTTCTAAAATTATACGTAGGCTCGGACCTAGAGTGCCTGTACACAGAGCTACGCCAATGGGATCACTAAGTTGTGAATCAGTTGAGTAGGTGTGTTTCAGATATTGGAGAGGGTGGATCAACTTAACATTTAAAGTAGAGCGTAGGAGGGTATTACAGACCACATAAGGCATACTGTTAAATACTCACAGAATTATATATAAAAGTAATATGTTTGTTACATATGTGATTATACCATTATCAAGCATATACAACCTCTTGAATTCAGTGGTGTAGCTGCATATAGGCACTGAAGACACGTGCCTACACATTGTCCACAGAAATCAGAAAAATAAAATTGCCAAAAATGCAATAAAAACAGAGTGGGGTATGGGGTGGAGTGGTATGGTCAGCTCATACCAATTTTTACTTGTGGTCTTTTCGGAACCAAACACACCATGATTGTGCAAAATTTCGAAAGATTTTCAGAAAGCAAGTATTCATATTAATATATGTTATTTTGTTCTGTTCCGATGTTTTTGTTGCGAAATCGCAGATTACAAAAGCTTGAAATCGCGGGTTAAAAACATACTGTTTTGCTGCTTAAAATACAATCAGAATGCAGGATTTGGCTTCCTTCTAAAAAATAATTCCCGGGGGTTCATGCCCCCGGACCTCCCTAGACCTTGTGCCTACACACTGATTTAGGCACAGCTGGTGATAATGAAGGTTATCTCCTATCAGTAATCCTGCTTTATCTCTCATGTTTTGAACTGTGTGAAGAGGCCGAACATGTGAGGGTTTTGCCGACTACTAAGTGCCCTAGGGTATTGTTTAAACACTGTCTACTTTAAAACAACATTGCTACAAAACGCCTTGATTAAGATGGGTTTGTGTTTTTGTTTGATAATCAAATTACTGGTTTATTAAATGTGTCAGAAATAACAAATTAACAAAAAACGAACACAAAGTATGATGATATGTCTAGCTTTTCAATATTTAACAATATTCCCATTAAAACGTGCTATTTAAAATCCATATCTTCCTCAACACACTTAACAGGAATGCCTCGTACAGTTTTCCTTTGTAATAAGAATGTCTCATAAACGTTTTGCATCCTCATTCCTGTTGGTTCTGGTTCTTAAGAGATTCTTGTTAGAACTTCTGTTTTCTTTCTTTTATAGCTTTGTCTTATGATTATTTTATTTAACTTCACTTCCTTTTGTTTCTGTTTATTAATTGTCATCTTATACATTCTGCTCTATCAGTATTTGTCTAACTGTCATGCCTATCATCGCTTAAGAAACGGCTTTTTATGGATTTTTTCTTCGAATATTTATTTTGAGAAGGTTCTGGGGACCCACATCAAGCGAATAAACATTTTACAAGATGTCATCTAAATCACAGGAACTGGTCACTTTTAATTTTTGCCTTCTATTATTATAATTGTCTATAAAGGACTTTAATGGGAAATTTTGGAAAATGCTGGTGTTCTTTTTCAGAGGTCAAGCAGACGTTCGAAACAATCTCAGTTACATGCACACTATATACTAACATGTGCAGAAATAAATTTCCTATCCAACAATACCTTTCTTCCTACGATCCCTTGTAAATTCCCTGAGATATCCGAGTTCAAAGTCACCAAAGTGCAATTTCAAGCTACTCGTCGTTTGTCTATGTCCCCTATGTAAACAAATGAAATTTACCGAAAATCAGATGTCCGTTAATTCCGTTAATTTCGGCGCAGTATTCCAGCTTCAAATCACAACCAATTCACTAAAGTAAAGAACCGATACGTAAATAAATCCATATTTTATCAGTTTGCATAGTCCGTATCACGAGAAAGTCACACAACAACGAGTATTTCGCCACTTGTTATCGGCACTAGCAG
Source organism: Cyrtodaria siliqua (assembly GCA_037043455.1). NCBI lineage: Eukaryota > Metazoa > Mollusca > Bivalvia > Adapedonta > Hiatellidae > Cyrtodaria > Cyrtodaria siliqua. The sequence goes on along the minus strand of JAWPHD010001841.1, from coordinate 43,060 downwards.
ACTTTACAAATGAAACAGCCATTTTCAAATGAATTACGGGGCCGAATGACGTCATGATGCGAATCTAACAGCTATGGTAAGTATTTTTACTTTTTAATATTATTCTTGAATATATTAGAAAATACGTTTGTGCTTATCCATAACACTATTATAATCAATAATAGTGTTATGGATAAGCACAAGCGTATTTAATAATATATTCAAGAATAATTTTAAAAAGTATTTTTTTTTACCATAGCTGTTAGGTTCGCATTATGACGTCATTCGGCCCCGTAATTCATTTGAAAATGGCGGTTTCATTTGTAAAGTCTGCTAGTGCCGATAACAAGTGGCGAAATACTCGTTGTTGTGTGACTTTCTCGTGATACGGACTATGCAAACTGATAAAATATGGATTTATTTACGTATCGGTTCTTTACTTTAGTGAATTGGTTGTGATTTGAAGCTGGAATACTGCGCCGAAATTAACGGAATTAACGGACATTTTCGGTAAATTTCATTTGTTTACATAGGGGACATAGACAAACGACGAGTAGCTTGAAATTGCACTTTGGTGACTTTGAACTCGGATATCTCAGGGAATTTACAAGGGATCGTAGGAAGAAAGGTATTGTTGGATAGGAAATTTATTTCTGCACATGTTAGTATATAGTGTGCATGTAACTGAGATTGTTTCGAACGTCTGCTTGACCTCTGAAAAAGAACACCAGCATTTTCCAAAATTTCCCATTAAAGTCCTTTATAGACAATTATAATAATAGAAGGCAAAAATTAAAAGTGACCAGTTCCTGTGATCTAAATTAATGTAAGTTATATATAACACTTTTAATACTAAAAAAGCACTTTTGATGCAAAACAAGTTTAATTAAAGAGAAATGAAAAAGGTTAATGGATTCATTTATTGTCATGTTCGGGTATTACCCATCCACTCTGTAATTTGGAGGGTAATACCGACTAACCAAGACACATCATTGAGTAGGTTTCCAGTAATTAAAACAAGTTATATCCCATGATTAGTTATTGCATGTATAACTTGAAATAGAAAGTGACGAACCAATTCGAACTGATACGCAGTCAGTGTTCAGTTAAAATCAAAACCCGTAATTATAGCAATTTAATAAAACAAAAGTGCACAATATTTTGGTGGGGTCTGTGGTTGTGTTGTTTCTAAGTATAACATGGGTTTTGAATGAAAAAAGGATGTGCACTTTATGCAGATTACATATACTATGAGGTATACCTTACTACATTTTATTCCTCAAGCAAATATACGGCAATACCCTCTTAGTCGGCAAGCAATACCCTCATGAGCTCTATTTCATAGCGTGTTTGTTTGCTTTGTTGTGTTTTTCTTTTGTTTGTCAAGTCATTTGAATAAATGAAACAGCAACTTTCCTATGTTAATTGTGCTATTTTTTTCCTGTGACTGTAACATTTCAGGACACACAAACACATTTTGGGAGATCAGGATATTGATCAAGCATGTAAATTTATAAAAACGTTTTTATTCTTTCTTTTTTTTAAAATTCTATTGGAAATCCAATGAATAAATGAGTGGTGTGAACTTGTTATCAGCTTATTAAAAATGTGTTAAATAGGGATGAGCAAACAGAAACAATAATGGAGATAAAGTTGATTACTGGAAATATTCACATTTACTTTCACTATAAAAAAACAGCGTTTAATTTCGGATAAACTTCATGTTTCGAGGAGTTGGAGCTACTGCGCATTCACCTAATGTGTCTAATGTGTCTGAAAGAAAATTGCAATTTCAGTCTTAAAATACACCGACGGTATTTTTCAGTCTTGCACTTTTGTATAATTATTATACCATTATCATAATCATTCTCTTAAGAGGCGTCCGTGGCAGAGTGGTTAGAGTCTCTGACTTGAAATCACTTGGCCCTCACCGCTGTGAGTTTGATCCCTCATGGGCCTATAGGCTGTGAGCTAGTAGGAGAAACCCTCCACCCCCAAGGGGGAATTTTGTAGGGTATAATTTTCTGAAAGAACATACAGTAAGCTTCAAAATGAGACACGTGTGCCATCTGAGCGTTGGGGCTTTAGTGAGCTTTGGGGGAAAACACTGCGTTTTTAGACGAAAACCGCCGAAATCTGTAATTATTTTTTAGAAAAAGAATGGAATATATTAGAACCAATTTGAATTGATGGAATCTTTCTCGGAACGCATCTCTACGTGTCCCACCATATAATTTATGGATCCGATACTTAAATATTGAGATTTTGGGTAAAAATATAAAAAAAATGGAACAAAATCGCTGATTTCTGTAATACATTGGCGATATGTAACTAAAAATTAGAAATATATCTAATACAATAGAAAAAGAAATATTGTAACCTATTTGGGCATGGTAAGGTCCAGTGATCTAGTAGAAAAATATTCTAAACCGCATGATGTTTGGAAATGCCTAAATTTTGGGGCGAAAAATGTGTATTTTTATCAAAAATCGCCGGAATCTGGAATTATTTTTTAAAATTAGTTTGAACATAAACTTATCAAACTGAAGCAAAAGAATGTTGCACAGCATACATATTCATGTTTTTCCTCACACAATATATAACAAATGTGCTCAAATATTGGCATTTTAGGGCAAAATGTTGGAAAAAATGACAAAAAACACTGATTTCTGTAATCCACTTGAGGTATTGGGTTAAAATATAGAAACAAATTCATTCAATTGAATAAGGACACATTGTCATATTTTTGGATAGATAAAGGTCCAATAATTAAGTAGAAAAAAGTCCCCACGTTACCGTCATTTCGAACATGGTACATAGAGCTATATACAGTATACGTTATAAACAGAGAAATAGCGTTGAGCGACCCTCTGCGTACGGCCACTGGGCCAACCCACAGATTTTGCGACACAACGTGACCGGTGGCCAGCCATCGGCAAAGGTCCCCGCTATGCGTGGTACTCGGTCCCTAGGCCTTATCAGGGTGAGGGCTACCCGAGTTCGAGTCTCGAACATGGCACATAGAGCTATATACAATTATATAGAGGGAAATAGTGTTGAACGACCTTTGGCCGAAAGCCGCGTAGACGATAGCCGCTCGGCCGACCCATATATTTTGTGACATAACGGGACCGATGGCTAGCCGTCGGCAACGATCCTCGCTACGCGTGGCACTCAATCCCTAGGTCATATCAGGGGGAAGGCTTCCCGAGTTCGGGTCTCGAACATGGCACCTAGAGCTATAAACAGTATAGTTATATAGAGAAAAATAGCCTTGAGCGACACACAGCCGACGGCCGCTGGGCCGACCCACAGGTTTTGTGACTCAACGGGAACGGTGGCCAGCCTCGGCAAAGGTCCCCGCTACGCGTGTCACTCGGTCACTAGACCGTATCAGGGACAGGGCTACCTGAGTTCGGGCCTCGAACATGGCACCTAGAGCTATATACAGTATAGTGATAGAGAAATAGCGTTGAGCGACCCTCGGCCGACGGCTGCTGGGCCGACCTACAGATCTTGTGACACAACGGGACCATCTTGGACGCCATGTTTGATTTCTTTTTATTGTGTTACACCTAAATTTCGGCTAGTATACATATGCGTATTAAACACAGTCTAATTAATATTTTGATATATAGAAACCCTTACTTACAGACGAACACCAGTTTTTACAGCCACCTATTTCCACTAAAAATGAGTTTTTTTGGTAATGAATGTGGTGTAACGTAAATTACAGAATAGTTTCATTAAGTTTGAAGCGCTTCTCAACTTATATTAATAACAGTACATGTATTATGTTTTTTACATGGTTTTGATTTAATTTATATTCAACGTTTATAATGTACATTGAAATTTTAATTGTAATGTAAGGTAACATAGTTTACATGCATGTTACTCACTTAAGCCCAACGCTCAGAATTGATGGCACACCTGTCTCATTTTGAAACTTATTGTATGTTCTTTCAGAAAATCATACCCTACAAAATCCCCCCCATGGGGGAGGGGGTCTACAGCCAGCTCAAGAACTAGTACATGATGTGTTGTATTTGTTCGGGAGGTTATGTCATGTCATTTTTTAACAAATTCCCATAAGGTATCAGCTAGAGCAGGCTTGTTTGCTTATAAAAGCAAATAAAATGTCAGCGTGTCATGCACTCCTTGGAAACATATGATGGGTCAATGGCAATATCGCCAGGTGAGAGTAGGAATGTTCCATAGAAGAAAGACGGTTTTCGGGTAAATTATTGCAGAATGGACTGCAGAAATGTTGTTTGTTTGTTTTTCCGTTCTTGCTATGCACTTTTAATTTTTTCCAAATACCTCAATGCATTACAGAAATCAACGATTTTAGTAATTTTTCAACATTTTGCCATAGAATATAAATACTTGAGCATATATGTTATATCTGATACAATAAATGACTTGGATATGTATAGTGTGCTACATTTTATTGCTTCAATTTGATAAGTTTATGTTCAAACTATTTTCAAAAGATAATTCCAGATTCCAGATTCCAGATTCCGTCGGTTTTTGACGGAAATACACATTTTTCGCCTGAAAATTAAGGCAATATTTTAAGCATTATATGGTTCAGGACTTTTTCTGCTCAATTATTGAACCTTTGCCTATCTAAAATGTTACAATATGTCTTTATTCTGTTGTATTAAATATTTTTTTCTAAATTTTAACCCAGTACCCCAATGGATTACAGAAATCAATTTTTCCAACATTTTGCCCTAAAATGCCAATATTTGAGCACAAATGTTATATATGATGCCAGGAAAAACTTGAAAATGTATGCTGTGCAACATTCTATTGCTTCAATTTGACGGAAATACACATTTTTCGCCTGAAAATTAAGGCAATATTTTAAGCATCATATGGTTCAGGACTTTTTCTGCTTAATTATTGAACCTTTGCCTATCTAAAATGTTACAATATGTCTTTATTCTGTTGTATTAAATATTTTTTTCTAAATTTTAACCCAGTACCCCAATGGATTACAGAAATCAATTTTTCCAACATTTTGCCCTAAAATGCCAATATTTGAGCACAAATGTTATATATATAGGAATCGATTCGCATTTTGTTTTGGCGTGTACGCGTTTTTCAAACGCTAACGCGCTTAATATAATTTCCCATGGCAATCTTGATTTTTTAAAAACTCACGGCGTCCCTTTAGCTTTTCTACATAACTTGATTTGTTTCAATCATTAATATTTATTATAAGAATAGTACGAGCGGTGTTCAACTTATAACTGAACACTTTTGTTTAAGATGTTATTTTTCAGCGGAAGTGATTATCATAAAAAATGCGTGATTTAATGATGTGATTATGCATTTAAAAATAATCTCCAATTTCACGCGGTTCGTTTTAAATTACATTTTGAATTAGGTGTATACTATTTTCCAATTTTAAACCTATATGTTTCTGTTGCCGTGGAGTTTTACCTTAAACCAAATAAATCCACTAAATGCATATCATAATTGTTTAAAACTGTGTTTATCATTTAAATATGATCGTATGTTTTATTTTAAGACAAAAATATAGATGATGAATTAAAAGCTCGACATTTTACCGCAATATTAAGAAATTTACAGATAATAGGACAGTTTGCTCGTATGTTACTGATACTTTTATAAATTAACCAAAGTAACTATTTTAATCAAATTTTGTGATATAAAAAATGAACAGTTATCGTTGATGTATATCGTATACCTTATAAAGTCATCTTGGTAAAAATTTATGTTATTTTTATCGTTATTTGCCCCTAAATTTTAAGTTATATATTTTTTCTATCTTTTCTTTTAAGAAACTTATTAAACTTGTTTTTTTTATAGCGAAGGAAATCACAAAAATGCCTGCAGTTGACTTTTCGAACTAGAACCTTTCGTAAATTTAATTTCATAGTTGAATTGCATGTCAATTTTCGCCGAAATCTTGAAATTCGACAAATTTCAAAAAAATGCATGTTACACGTGTTTTACGTTCAGACATGGACATATGAGAGTACTGTAACCTTAAACGATATTTTAAAAGCATTTGTCTTAAAACTTGTATTCTCTACCCTTTTTCAAAAATACGGATGCAGTAACATAAGGAAGCACATAATAGTGCATGTCATATGGAAGGAATCATTAGACTTGACATTAAAATCAACATATTCGGCGAGAATTTCAAGATAGTTGATTCAGTTACACAATGAAAGTGTTTAATTATAAGTTGAACACCTCTCGTTTAAAGCAAATTGTTTTTGCATATTATTATTATCGTCTAATTATATTGCACAAATAATATATTTAAACCTATGGTAGAATAATACGAAGAAAAAGGAAAACTAAAAATTGTATTTAATTATATGCAAGCAGGTTCAAAGTCAAAATGATACTGAATAAATATACCGAAACGCTAATTTCAATGTTTGATAAAAACTTCAAGGTTGCCGTGTGTCCTTTTAAAACCGCAAACACGCCAAAACAAACAATAATGTGGATCATTTCTTAAATTAGTATGATGTTCTCGAGACCCATGCAATTCAAAATCATGGTATCCTGTTTCCAGTTCCCATTGGGAGAATTACCCACTGTTGGGAACGACATGTGTTTCTTAGATCTTCATTTAACTGTGGCGTCACCCTTTAAATATTCATGTGTTTAGCAAATTAACTTAATTTTTAGTTTAAATTAAACCAGTGTTCTTGTATTCCAAATATTTAAACTGTATAATTAATAGTTTGACATTTTAATTATTATGTTAGGCCTAAATTAAAATATTGTTTGTTTGCCCTTTACCTACCAACCTAAATTTTTAGCCCCGACCCAAAATGTTTTATTGCGTTTCCAAAAAATCCTTTATTTTTTATTTTCTTCGATGATTGCAACAAGCAATACAAAAGTGTGCAAAATGTTGGTACATGTAAAAGCAGTCAACCCTACAGTGTTATGTCATTAAATATTAATTACAAACACACAACATACATTGTAGAATAGATACATGTTAAAATATATAATTTAAAAAAAACATGCAAGAAAATATAGTTCTATCAAATAAAATAAAATAATTTACCTACCTACCTACAAAGTGATTTTTTGCTGGGTAGGTAAAGGGCAAACAAACAATATTTTAATTTAGGCCTTACCTGGAAAATTGGGATACAGCGTGTATTCCTCATTCATCCATGTGTAATATGTATGCCAAATGTCCCAGATGCTGTCCTCAGTATGAGTTTTTGCAAATGCTGTGTACCAAATGGTTCCTATATGATCAGGCACTAACGGCAAGAAATCAAGTTCATTATATTTATTTATAAACCACTTTATGAAAGAGAACCAATTTTGTCTGTTCGGAGAAAAGCCCGACGTGCCTAAAGTTGGATATGAGAACACGCGGTGTTTTGTGTCAACATCGAGGTTTCCGCTTACGTTTCCGGCATGCTTGATGCTGATCCCTTGCAAAGCGAAACCATTAATATCCGGTCTATGGCCATATTTTTCGTGCACACTTTTGAGGTATTTCCAAAACCACCGAGACACGGTAATGTCATCTTCTAATATCACAGCAATTTCTTTGTTATCTTTTGGCAAATTCCATGTCTGAAATGCAAAAAAAAACGCATATAATATTAAACAAATGCCACTAAAGTAACGTTTTGAAATCCTGTGTACATTTCATATGAAGCTGAAGCTTATAATAAAAAAATTGTCTGTACCTTAAATATGGTCGTATGCTTAATGTTAAGACAAATATATAAAAAATTAATTAAAGTTGTTCATTTTATCGCAATATTATGAAATTGGCAGATAATAGGACAGTCTGATTGTATTTACGCGACGATTTTTATAAATTACCAAAACAGCATTTTATTCATATTTTGTGACACAAAAAGATGAAGAGTTATTATTACCTAATAAATAAAGGTATCTTTGGTCAATATGTATGTGCTTTCTTTTGTGATAGTTTGCAAATGTGTGTTTTTTTGCCCCAAATCTTAAGTAATATATTTTTTAAAATTTATTCTAATAATAAGTATTAAAACTTATTTTTATAAAGGAGAAAATCATAATACAACCCAGCAGCTGATGTTTTAAACTAGTTTTTTTCATAAATTTTATCACTTTCAAAGCACTGAATTTCATGTTAATGTTCGCTGGAATCGGGAAAACCGAAAAACAGCAAAACGAATAAATATTCCAATTTTTTACATTTACACATGGACACATCTGAATACTATAACTTTAAACAACAATTTAAAAGCAGTTTTTCCTTAATATATATTACGGTTATTTTTTATAATTGATGATATTTACTTCAAATCGCATTCTTTCCACGTTTTCAAAAATATGGATGCAGCACAATTATGAAGCATATTGATGTTTCTGTCATATTTGTTTATATCGAAGGAATCATTACACTTGCCATTTAAACGAACATATTCCGGGTTAAGGTCAATATGTCTAAATAACTTACAAAAAATAATGTGTTACGTTATACGTTGAACACCTCCTGTATTATATTCTGCATAGGGCACATTTGGAGGGCTGTGGTCAAGTGGTAGAGCGTTAGACCCTTGATCCAAAAGTTGTGGGTTCGATTCCCGCTATTGCCTTATGCGTTGTGTCCCTGAGCAAGACACTTTGTCTGCATTGCTTAGTACTGGTTCTACCCAGGAAGACATCGAGAGTGATTCAAATAAGTTCATAGAGCATTCGCTACGATCGATGTAAAATAAATAAGTTTAAATTAAATTAAACTAAACAAAAGAATAAAACGGTCTAGAGGTTGATTTTAGTAAATACAGATGTCTCTCCCACTGGTGGGTAAGGGCCGTACATCTACCAAAATGCATTCGACTGGAACACGACGATGATGTGCGCAACTTGGCTTGGTACTGATCAACCCTACTATATTCGTTGAAATCCGACCAGGGGTCAGGTAAACTAGTCCAGACATAATTTCTGTAAAAGGGGATATAACTATGTCACATATCATTCAACCGGAACATGGCAACGACATGCCCAACTGGGCTAGATACTGAACATCCCTCCCAAGTTTCACTGAAATCCGGCCAGGGGTTCAGAAGAACTAGTCCGGACATAATTTCTGTAAAAGGGATATAACTATGTCAAATATCATTCAACCGGAACATGGCAACGACATGCGCAACTAAGCTTGATACTGATCATCCCTCCCAAGTTTCACTGAAATCCGACCAGGGGTTCAGGAGAACTAGTCCGGACAAAGTTTCTGTATAAGTGGCTATAACGCCGCCAAATATCATTCAACCGGAACACGGCAACGATATGCGCAACTGAGGCTTGATACTGATCATCCCGTCAAAGTTTCGATGAAATCAGGTCAGGGGTTTAGGCGAACTAGTCCGGGAAAAGGATGTGCATTAACACATTTAAAGGGACGTTACTCCGCTAAAAATCTTTCAGCCGAACACGGCGACGATGCTTATTACTGATCATCCCTTCCAAGAGACAGACCCACAGACACACAGACAGACAGACACACACAGACAGGCAGACAGACAGACAGACAGGCAAAGTGCGTGAGACATAATAAATATATTTCAAAATGTACCTTGATTAAAGATACAGCACAGTTTCTTTAATATCATGTTCTTAGCTCTACAGACCAAAGTAATGTCTCAGACGACCACTCCGTTAGCAACAGTTTCTTTGAAACCTCTCGGCCATTTCACATACATTCTTCTGATGGGGAAAATACCTTACTCAATGTTGAACTAATGTAGATCAATCAGACATGCAAGATGGCTACACATAGCCAACACTTTAAAAAACAAACACTTATTCTAAAAGCTTCTATTGCTGTATATGAGGCATCCTACCTGTAGCGATCAACTCTAAAAAAAATAATCTTAATATGTATGATCTCAACAAACTGACGCAGACGAAAAACACAAACTGAAGATGACAGACACGGCAACGCGAAGATTACGTTGCAACGACTGCCAGACATTTGGTATTGTTTTCTATTGGAATCGTGAACAGCAATTCTTTGAATATGATTTAGCCGTTTACCAGTTGCAATGCCAATTTCAATTAATAACAAAAGGTCCAGGTTATGTATAATTATACGATGCTCTTGAAAGAACTTCATTTTGAGTTGTTTTGAAACCATCTAATCAAACTTAAAATATCCGATGCCGATGAAATAATTCGGAGTGATTTTTCAAACCATCTAATCGAACTTGAAACGATTCAATGCAATGCTAAACAGTTTACTCGAAAATATCAATCAACGCAAGAGAATGTGAACCAATTTCAAAGTAATTCAGTCCGCACTTATCGGGCTGGCGTGGCGCAGTCGGTAGCGCAGATTTGTATCCGGAGGCCCCGGTTTCAATCTCCGGGATGCCACTGAGTTTCGTCGGTGTGTTCTTGGGCAAGACACTTCCCCTTAGCCTCGTCCGTCGGATGAGGACGTAAACCTGGCGGTCCCGTGTATCGGTCTATCCTCCAAGCACGTTAAAGAACCATAGGAATCTAGAGTAGGGCAGGTTCATGGATTCCTATGTATCCTTCCCCTCACTCTGGGGCGGCTCTAAATAACCTATGAGCCGTTAAACAACGTTCAATTCAATTCAATTCCATTTACCGATACGTGAAACAATCGATAGGAAACTGAATTAATGCAAGACCAAAGCACTTACTTCAATGATAAGTTAAACGAATCGGTACATATTCAAACCATTCAGTCGAAATCGATTTAGTACGATGATATTCGATTAGACCTTATTGAAAAGGATTTAACATATGCTAAATGAATCAAACTTGCATAAACAGATCTAGAATACCTTGTTAACAACTGTTTGTGTTTGTTTCTTCCAAGGGACCACCTTTTCAGTATTTATTAACACAACTAACGTTGCTAGATGTATATAAGTGTCATTGCACAATTGATTTTCTGTACAGGAACGATATATGTGTGTGTGTTTGTTTGTTTGTCTCTTTGTTTGTATGGTGTTTTACGTCATTTTCAACAAATGTAAGGTTATATATGACGGTCAATTGTTTGTGGTGAAGGCAGACCACCCCCTTTTCCTGGGTAGAACCAGTACTGTACATGTTTATCCATAAAAGGTTTAACACACACAACAATCAAAAGATGTACCGTTTTTAGCGAAATTAACGTCATTCAACGGAGTGGCTCTTTCTTACACGTTACATGGCACGTTAAACAGTGCAATACAGATGCGCGTTCATGTAAACAATCTATAGATGGAGCAATCGGCTAAATAATATTGCAAAACATTTAATTTAGTTTCATAATATATTATTTCATATCTGCAATTCAACATCACAATATTCTATAAATATTGTGATACTTCACAATATTCATAGAATATTGTGAGACTTGTGCTTCGTTCCAAAGTTCGTTCCAAAGTTTTAGAGATGACGGTAAGACTGATTTCGAAATCTAGGTAAAGTAACGAAGTTGGAACTTTTTCTCAAGTTGTAAAGATTCGATTCCGAAATAGTTGCAGGGATCTCTGTCGGTATCTCAGTGGTCAACCATTAAAGTTGGTACCTCAGTGGTCAACCATTAAAGTTGGTACCTCAGTGGTCAACCATTAAAGTTGGTACCTCAGTGGTCAACCATTAAAGTTGGTACCTCAGTGGTCAACCATTAAAGTCGGTACCTCAGTGGTCAACCATTAAAGTTGGTACCTCAGTGGTCAACCATTAAAGTTGGTACCTCAGTGGTCAACCATTAAAGTTGGTACCTCAGTGGTCAACCATTAAAGTTGGTACCTCAGTGGTCAACCATTAAAGTCGCTACCTCTTTGGTCAACCATTAAAGTCACTACCTCTTTGGTCAACCATTAAAATCGCTACCTCTTTGGTCAACCATTAAAATCGGTGCATATGTGGTCAACCACTTAAGTCGGTACCTCAGTGGTCAACCATTAAAGTCGCTACCTCTTTGGTCAACCATTAAAATCGGTGCATATGTGGTCAACCACTAAAGTCGGTACCTCAGTGGTCAACCATTAAAGCCGCTACTTCTGTAGTAAACCATTAAAGTCGGTACCTCTGTGGTCAACCATTAAAGTCGGTACCTCTATGGTCAACCATTAAAGCCGCTACTTCTGTAGTAATCCATTAAAGTCGGTACCTCTGTGGTCAACCATTAAAGTCGGTACCTCTATGGTTAACCATTGTAAGTTGGTTGTGTCGCATATATTAATATTAAAAAAGGAACTATTCTCCTTAAATAATTTAAGGACCATGTTTCGATTTGTGTCGTTTTTTAAAGTGCTGTTATTGAACGATTTACCGTCTGTTTCAGCCCGAAAGGTAACAACTGCACTAAAGGTAACAATCTGCACTAAAGGTAACAACTGCACTAAAGGTAACAAACTGCACTAAAGGTAACAAACTGCACTAAATGTAACAACTGCACTAAAGGTAACAAACTGCACTAAAGGTAACACTTTTGTGACTAAAGGTAACAACCTACACTAAAGGTAACAAAAAAGTCTGCACTAAACGTAACCCGATTTTCTACCTGCACTAAAGGTACTACCCCTATGCAGGCCGGACGCAGCCGAAGCTTTTCTCGTGAATATGCCCCATAACTCATTTTTGAATGTCAAGTGTTTTGCCACGAAATAGTCCCAATTTGCACTCACGTGCACTTACGCGGAAATTGCACATGACTTTTAAAAAACGTTAGCTTAAACCAATTTTGAATGCAAAATCAACACAGACACTGAATAAAGTAAGTTTATACGTTAAACATCCCCATAGCATTCGTTTTGACCACTATTGACATATTGTGCATAGCCTAAATCGCAGTTCAAATGTGAAGATCGGAAATTTATATTTAAATTTATATATATCTGATAATAACGCTTCTTTTCTTGATTTAGATCTCTCGATTGAAAATGGTGATATAATTAGCAAAATCTATGTCAAGAGAGATGATTTAATTTTGACATTGTTAATTACCCCCACTTGGATGGGGATGTTCCCCGAACAACTTCTTATGGGGTGTATTTTTTGAAACTTACCGATTTCTCAAAACGGCCACAAAAAATGGGTAATCACCGATTTGGCTTAAATTAACAGGAATGATAGAACAGTACCTCTACTACCTTTCCTGAAAATTGCGGCTAAGTTCATGACTACTCATTTTTTGAGACCGTTTTGAAAGATGGTCACCCCTTTTTGTCACTCAAAACACACATATTCAAAATGGCGACTACAAGCTAAATAAGCAGAACTGAAAATCAATAATAGAAATGTAAAACATAAATATTTTCTACTCCCGGACATAGTTATTTCCTGCCCCGGATAAAATGTTAGTAAATCAGACTTGGAATTCAACACACTTTTCTGCCTTTCTTTTAGCATGTTTACGGTAAAAATCAGCAGCATCTAGGCGCTTATTAAAAATTGCAACTATTATAGATAGATACATATTTTATTTAAACATAAGGCATTACCCCCCAACAGTTCACATGCAAATAGTACATATATACTGTATATGAAATACATACAATATTTTCCAGTTAATGACAACTTGTATAATTTCATAGGTGAGTTTCAAGATCATTTGTATATGTTACTAGTTAAAAAGTATTTGACAACTATTAAGTATATAAGTGTTTAATATATATTTTTAAATTAATAGTCCTAAGTACTGATCAGTACACATTTATATATGTGGACAAAAATGAAGAAAAGTGATATTTATTTATAAAACATGTCTCTTCTTTTAAAACTTTCACTAATGAAAACGAACAGTTTCTTTAATAAACTCTTGTTTTCTGTTGTCATAAGTTCATTAAATTCTGGTATGTTTGGCCGTTTCCAAAAAACATATTCTTTTCTAATATCATGATATAGTGAACACTTCAATACAAAGTGAAATTGGTCTTCTAGTATATAACAAAGCTGGCATTTTCTTTCTTGATGTTTTTATTTGGTCTATGCCATCGACCAGTTTCTATTTCTAACCTGTGACTACATACTCTTAGTTTTGAAAAAAAAAAAGCTCTAAATTTCTTTATATTTAGTATATCTAATACTCAGACCTGAAATCTGATATTATTCTGTATGTACTAGCTCTAGTGGAAGCCGATAATTCAGCATTCCAATTTTGTATAAACATATCTTTAATTCGTTGTTTAAATATATTAACGAAATACGTTATGTTTTCTACTCCTTGAGAATACAAAACTTCATTAAATCCTGTTCGTTCCAATAACCCTTTAACTTGAGATGCCCAGTTTAATTTGTTTGGGTTTATAATCGGATCATCTAACATAACATTATACATATTTTTTTATATATCTGCGATCACTCGTACGTATAATTTTTATCCAAAACCGGATAATATAGAACATTTACGCTGAATTTTTAAAGGGACTCTTCCGAGTTCTCCATATATGAAATTGTTTTGAGTTTGTGTTTTAACACATAAAAGTTGTTTACAAAATTGAAGATGTATCTTCTCTAACTTTTCCGCATTTGAGAATCCCCATATCTCTGAGCCATAATTTAAATATTGGCAAAATGAGTTTGCCAAAAATGTCTAAAGTGATACTGACCGATAAGTGAGTAAATTGATTTATATACGACTTCATTTTGAAGATTGCCTTTAATGCCTGGCCACTTAATGATTCGAACGTTTGATCAAAAGAACCGCCTGTGGTAAAGACAATTCCCAAATAGGTAAACGTATGTACAATTTCAAATAGAGTATTATTATATGTGGACAATAGGTTCCTTTTTATCTGACCGCCTTTTTTAAAAAGCATGACCTTCGTTTTATTTCCATTTACAACCAATTCCCATTTCTGGCAATAACTGTACAGTATATCTAACCCATCTTGTAGCCCCTTTTCAGTATCCGAAAATATCACTATGTCATCAGCGTATAAGAGTAACAGCAACTTTAACATTCTAGTATCGATACCATTAAAACCAGTTAGTGTAAAATATTCTTCTAAATCATTTACATACATAGAAAGTATAAAAGGTGACAAACAATCGCACTGCGGCGCTCCAAGAAAACAGCTAAAACTGTCACTAAGCTGGTTTTGATACTTTACTCTTGATTTTATATTCGTATACAATGATTTAATAATGTTAAGGATTTTACCTCTCACTCCATATTGCATAAGTTTATAGAATATGTTTTGTCTAACCAACAAATCAAAGCTTTAGTGAAATCTATGAAAGTTACATATAACTCTTTTTTTTCATTCAATATATGATTTATCAAACCATGGAGAACGAATATGTTATCAATAGTTCCCATATGTTTTCGAAAACCAGCTTGTGCTTCAATATAAATAAAATAATCCTCAGCCCATGTAGTTAACCTGTTGTTTAAAATTCTTGTGAATAATTTACCGAATGTACTCAGTAATGTTATCCCTCTATAGTTTTATGGTTGGTTTATATCTCCGTTTTTGAAAAGTGGAACAATATAGCCTTCAGTCCAGTGAGAAGGGAAATAACCCATATCAAAACTCTTATTAAAAACGTTCACTAAGTATGAATCTAAATACATGCAACCATATTTGAACATTTCATTTATGACATAATCCGATCCGCCTGAGCGGTTGTTGTTTAATTTTACATGCTTTATGAATTTCTGCTTGACTGATTTCAATATTAGGTTCGTCAAACATTATTTGTAGTTCATTGTTTAACATTCATAGAATGTAAACTATCATCATCTGGTTGGAAAAATACAGATTCTGGATCATTTATTGATTTGAAATAATTTGCAAATTGAGAGGTCGTTATATTTGATTTTGGCACTCCAGTGCTGGCCGTTTTCAGGAGTTTCCAATATTCCTTTGCATTTTTATATCTCTGTGACTCTAATTTCTGAGTTTTTTGTTTACTAAAGCTTGTTTTCTTATTTCTAATGACTGTTTTATAATGAGACCTAGACTGAGTCATAGCTTTTCTGTTTTCTGTTAATTATATAGTCGGCTGTGAATGAACTTGGATAATTGCAAGTGAATAATTAACAATTCCAGTATTTAATGAGCAAAAAGACAGACCTATTCATGTGTTAACTATTGTTAGGGTTGAATGATGTAACAAATACTTGCAACAGCTACTACAGTATAGTACTAAAATACAGTCAACAGTTGAGCTACTACAGCAAGATTTATCAAGGTCATGTCATGCGTCATGTCACGTTCGCCTCGATTATTTTGGTGATTAGACGTAACCAAAACAGAGGACGAAGGTATATACCGATGCAACCCTGAACAATTTGGATTTAACCAAAACAATTAACTATACTGTGATCGCAAGTTTCTAAAATCCAGGAAATATATTAATTTAATTAGGCCAAATCAGAAACGCGGTTATTTCAGTTTTTCTTCGGCCTTATGTGTTACAGAGTATACTTGTTACTGCGTATGCCGCTTGAGATGTGTCCGTCTGATCATGATGGTGACTTCAATTTGGCAATCCAGAGAACTGAGCAGAGGTTATTTTTTTAAAGACCAACAAGAACATATTTATATCTCACAAAGATTATGCAATGTGTAAAGGTGTTAAAAACACACTGAATTTATACAATGTCATACTGCTCACATTCAAAAACTTGGTTTGCCATACAATATCTGGCATAATATTGAAGTAATTTGTTTGTTTGAATGGTGTTTTACATCATTTTAACATATTTTAGGCCATATATGACGGCTGATTTTTTTTGTGGTGTAAAGTATGAAGTAAATTTCATTTAATGATTGTAGTATTTAATAGTTGTTTAGTTTAAAAATATAATATAAATAAAACATATTATTATTTATTCTTTGGTTCAGTTGTATGATAAAAATTATAAGCCCTTCACCTAGATGATCTCTGTAAAAAAAAAATCCATTTGCGTATCTGAAACTGAAAAACTGAAAAAAACTCATTTTAATCTATTTATTGATTTTTATTCAAGCTTTTGAAATAGATATTTTGTAATTAAAGGGACACACGGCAATCTTGAAGTGTACATCAAGCACTGAAATAGTGTCTCGAAACATGTTTTGCTGTATTTAGCATTATCATCAAATGTCACTGGTCTAGCCTGGTAAAGTAAAGTTCATTGGGTTGAAGAGTGCATAAAAAAATCCGCATGATATATATATTTATATGCGACTGAACACTTGTTTTGGGGGTCGCCTGCTTCGCACGGAAGACACTTAGGGATCACTTTGTTGTCGTCCGTCCGTCCGTCCTGCTTTAACCTGCAACCAGCAACGTGTATCAAATGTTTCTGCTGCAACCTCACCTTGGTCATTAATTGAAAAGTATTTGACCTAATGTTCATGAAACTTAACACATATCTTCATCTCAACTCAAAGAATGTTGTTAAACATGTGCAATAACTCTGACTTTCATTTTGGCAGAGTTACGCCCTTTCATAAGACAACCTGCAACCCAACCTTCGAAATAATCACATGGTAGGCTACGCAAGTGTTTCCATGGAACACACTTCTAAGTTCAAGGTAGACTTAGTTACCGCTTCCCACTAATTACAGTAAACTGATATTTTTGTCTATTCATAATTTTCACATCCTGCCAACCTGTCATTTGTTACAAATATCTGAGATGTTAAGATATTCAGTCGGACTTTATCCTCACTGTCTATATGGAAAACAAACACTATTAAACAACAACAAAAAATCGGATGTATCCATGTTAGTGTTTTAAAATCAGACAGCACAAAAACAAGATACATAGTTGCACACACAAAAGGTAAAGCTTGTAATACAAGTATCTCTACAAATTAGTTTTATAAAGAGCTAGTCAGTTGAGCATCAACGATAAACACGCAGTTCACCCCCTGCCAGAATGTGAAGGTGTTTTATTTTATTGATCACTGATTGGTCAAATTAGGCTGATGATGTCATGTGGTAGTTATGAATCCTAGTTCGACATATTAAGCCGTTATATTTTTTTGTCAAGGGCCGGCGTGGCACAGTGGATAGTGTGGTGCACCTAAAAGCATAGGACCCGGATTCAAGCCTCACCGGCGCCACTGAGTTTTCTCTGTGTGTTCGTCATTTCCTTTTAGCCACATTAATCGGAAGTGGACATACATCTTCCAAAGTTTATTTATCAAAGTCTATTCTCCGAGCATGCTTAATAACCAAAAGTAGGAGTAGGGCGGTTTCCCAGATTCCAATGATACACCTATACCTTACCAGATCCGCCTTCTTTTTTGACGGGTGGGGTGGGTGGTTGTTGGGGTGGGCCGGTGAGGGATAGCCAAATAAATTGGGCTGCAGCATTGTTTATGCCCCCGGCATTCGAGCATTAAGTGTTACCCCTGTCAGTCCGTGCGTCCCGTCCGTCCGACAAATTGGTTTCCGCTCAATAACGATCCATGTTTTGAATTCATATTTGGTGTGTCACTTTGTAATTATAAAATACAGGTCAAGTTTGATTTCGGTCAACGTTGGTCATTTTATGCAGGAGTTGTGGTCCCTATTCGACTTAATTTTCTGCAACAAATTGGTTTCCTCTCAATAACTTTAGAAAGGGTCCATGTAAAGGATCCATGTTTGTAATTAATATTTGGTGTATAGCTGTGTAATTATAAAATACAGGTCAAGTTCGATTTCCGTCAACGTTGCCCATTTTATGCAGGAGTTGTGGCCCCTTTTCAACTTAATTTTCTGCAACAAATTGGTTTCCGCTCAATGACTTTTGAAAGGATCCATGTTTATAATTAAAATTTGGTTTGTAGCTGTGTAATTATAAAATACAGATCAAGTTCGATTTCGGTCAACGTTGCTTATTTTCTGCAGGAGTTGTCGCCCCTTTTCGTCTTAATTTTCTGCAACAAATTGGTTTCCGCTCAAAATCTTTTGAAAGGGTCCATGTTTGTAACTAATATTTGGTGTGTAGCTGTGTAATTATAAAATACAGGTCAAGTTCGATTTAGGTCAACATCGACACATTTCTAAAAGGAGTTACGGCCCCTTTTCCGCTCAATAACTTTTGAAACGGTCCATGTTTTGAATTCGGAATTCGTATTTGGTGTGTCACTTTGTAATTATAAAATACAGGTCAAGTTCGATTTCGGTCAACGTTGTTCATTTTATGCAGGAGTTGTGACCCCTTTCGATTTAATTTTCTGCGACAAATTGGTTTGCGCTCAATAACTTTTGAAAGGGTCCATGTTTTGAATTCATATTTGGTGTGTCATTTTGTAATTATAAAATACAGGTCAATTTCTATTTCCGCTCAATTTATCAATCGACCATGAGTTAGGGCCCTTTTTACATTTAAAAAAATTGTGATTTCCACTAGTGCTATCCACTCAATAACAATATGTGCATGTGATATAATTAGGCGGAGTGCCTTAAATTAGGCACATCATGCAGAAATACAAGATTATTGGGACTCTGCATGAGTAAGGTAGGCAACATTTCATCACATGAGCATTCATATGTGTACATTCATAATATGGGTACTGTTTCTTCAACAACATCACTTAATACTAAGAAATTCATTCATTCCAAATTCACGCAATCATCTTGTAGAAGAAACAGTAATCTTTGACAGCAGTGCCGCTTCTGAATTTTTAATTCCTGAAGAAAATGCATTTTTAAAGCGACTGTCGTATATGTTTGAAATGGCGATATGACAGGAGACATCTGTAGAAAGTGAAACTTTTGCTATTTCCACGTTCTATGTTATTGAAGTAAATTACGGATGACTTCCTCGGTTCAAGAAATTCTTATTTATACTTATTTTCAATTACTTTTTGAACCATTTAAAACCATATTCCGTACTGTGGTTTCTCACCTTCCTTTATAATATCTTCATATACAAATGTATTGTTGCCTATACTGAATTTGAACACATATAATTGCATTGTATATCTATTATTTTATCATGCAGATATGCACTTTTCTGCCTAATAAAAGGGTGACCTATTAAATAAAGCAAATCAATGCGGAACCCCTCGGCGTTTATTGTACGTAACGTTATATGACGACATGTACGTAACTTTGCCTGACGTCATAAAACAAACAAAAAACAACAACATGGCGACGTCGTCGATAAGCGTACCATTCTGCGAAATGGGTAATAATAGTAATTCATACAGAAAATATGGATAATCTACATGATAAATAGAATATTATGTCAGTGCCTTTTACTATCAAGTTTATTAGGCTCGGCACGAAAACGAAGAATGGCTCGGCAGAGCCTCGCCCTTCTTCGTTCTCTAAGCCTCGCCTAATAAACTTGATAGTTAAAGGCACTGACATAATATTCTCTATTTATCCATTCACCACTGTTTGTCCCACTTGTACCTTATTTTGGCGAATTTATAGTTCTAGTAACTTATACCGTGAGTATCCGTGTCCTATGGACACATTTCTAGTTTTTTCTTCTTTTTTAAAAATATTTTGACGTTAATAGATATGGCAGCACATGGTGACACTTGCCAAATAAAAAGAATATGAAAATATCAATCAACACACCAGTGGGTGTATATTTCCCAGTTGAGTACTACAGATGGCCCAGAACGCACACCCATAAATCGAACAGCGTTCGATCTTTTTAAACATAGGCTATTTTTCCGACTTTAAAGTGCGTTCAATATTATCCCCTTCACCGAATACGCACTGTACTGTAGATGGTCACTGAGGTTCGTTATACTTTTTGACCGACAGTGCCGAGTTGAAAAATGTTATCGTTTTAGCGTGTCTAATTTTGATATAGAAATAACATGATGTTCGTAACATGTAGCACACATCATATGAGCTACAACAACATATTTTCAGTATCTCCTTGTATTTAATTAAAAACGAACACACGTATTATCATTTTTAAACGCATTTTAACAACAGCATCTCTTACGAGTTATTTCCCCTCGCTTCGAAATTTGAAGTGGGTGAATCTCGCAATTTCTCGCGCAGTAAAGCTTCTAAAAGTCAATACAGCTGGCGATGACGAAACTTAAAGAGAACTGACTGAGATTCTAATCGTGTAAAATTGTCGCAATCTTCGAAATTACGCGTTTAAAAAAAAAGAAGGTAAATGGCGACAGTTTCACTTTTTTTAACGTTGACGGAAAATGACGTACTACTTTCCGTTGTCATGTGTTGCTATGGAAAGTAGTCGGCGGAGCTAAATAACCACTCTGCTTCCCACCTGATGCTCTAAATGTAAAACACATTATTGGTGCTATTAATATTGGAAATGCAGGTTGCTGAACTAAAAGCATGTTATTTGTTTTAGCAGAATGCTTCCTCCTTTGTTGTGCAAATAAAATAAATATACACTTTTCATTTGATCCTTTCCAAACTTTATTAGAATGTTTAGATCATTGACAGCTTGGACAAGGTCAATAACCAGTAACATATGAGAAGAAATAGCAGAGTTGTAGAGTTGTGGTCCTTGAATTAATGAACCGTGCTATGTTTTGTTAACACTGTAGCTCGTGTTTTCATCCGACCTTTACCAAACGCGTTTTTAATGTTTATATCGATAAAAGTAGGACAAGTTCGAAAACCAGTCATATTCTGACTTATTTCTTCCCACGCCACACTTCCCCCAATAGAAGAAAGAAGTGTGGACAAATTAAAAAAACTAGCCATTTCAGACTAGAAACAGCAAAGTTATGGTCCTTCAATTATTTAAGAAAAGCTTAACACACACCCAATGACACATAAAGCACACACCTGTGTGGGACCGCATAGTTGAGCTACCTCGGGAGCTCTATGCGTACTCGTGAAGCTCTATGCGAAGGGGACTCTATACGGGAAACAAGATGTTTATTATTTCGCAAACTTGAACAGCGAAGCTCTTTGGGAACGGTATAGGCATATCCAAACGGCATACATCTGCAATACTGATAATGAAGGGTATACTATATCGGATGTGCAGTTATTTTCTTTCATTATAAATTCATTGTCGTGATGCTACTGGTATTCTCGCTGAACATTTTAAAAATTCTTAAATATTCAGTATATGACCTCATTCCAGATATATTCAAATCGCTTTCGGTTATATACCTCTTCAAAAACAACCCTCCGTGGTGCCACTGTGTTCCGTCGGTGTGTTCTTGGGCAAGACACTTTCCCTTAGCCCCGTCCGTCGGATGGGGACGTAAACCGGGCGGTCCCGTGTATCGGTCTATCATCCGAGCACGTTAAAGAACCATAGGAATGTATTCGATAATAAGAGTAGGGCAGGTTCCCGGATTCCTATGTATCCTTCCCATCTCTCTGGGGCGGCTCTAAATAACCTATACTGTGTTGAGGAGCCGTTAAACAATATTCAATTCCATTCAATTAAAATAATGCACACACACGCGACGCATGCGCGCGCGCACACGCGCACAAACAACACCTTTAATTGATTTCCACCGAGAAAATTTGTTTCAACGATATACAAATCTTAATTTAAACATTTCATGGACACCATTCAGCATTAAACCAGTAGAACGATACAGGCTCTCTTGGGACTCTTGTTTCCAAATGTTTGTGTACTTTTATCCTCATTTAATTGTCTAACGGATTTCTTTCAGCATTACTTATACAACATGTATAACATTGCCACACTTCATCGGGTGTGTATGTTGTTACATGTTTTGCTTTATTGTGTAAAACTGATGCCCATAGAGGACCTAGTATTTAGATGCGTACATGGACGAAACGGACCATGTACATAACGGATCAGGACAAAATGGATCGTTGGACAAAACGGACCATATATATGGGCAGAACGGACCATTTCATAAGACAAAACGGACCATATATAAAAACGAATATTTATCGTATTTTATTAATTACATATATATATAAATGATATAAAATGGCGAGGATTTTAAGCATTTTAGTTGACAGCAACAAATTCCTTCGTCTCTTGTTTCAATATAATCGCTTAGGATACGACAGTATAAATAAGACACAGATATAATCAATACGCATGAAGTATCAACACTTCAAACTAACCCAGTGTATGTGCGTAGCTGCATGTACGTATAATATCAGAAAGAATACTAGCCCTTACATCCGAAAAGTTTGATACAATTTTACGCAAAGTTTTTTTTTATGCGAAATAAACTAGTCCATAGAACAGTCCATTTATCCAGCGAGAGCAGACGAGACATCATTTCTGAATAAAATAAGCCGACATAAACGTGTCGGATATAAAGGGCACAATGTCTGCCGTATAAGTATTCTTTCCGATGTTATGTTCACATCAGTAGTGTTGAATAACTGTAATGTACCGTATGGTTGACATTAAGCACATTTGGTTGAAAATTTCACTTAACCGTATCCCATCCTTTGTGGATCTTTTTGTTCAAAGACGGCGGACCAATAATTCTTAGCAGTGAAATGTAAAATGTAACCACTTTCCGCACGTGTTGGCCGACACGCCCTTAACCATTCAAATAAGTTGTTTGTTTTAATATAAAATTGTCTTGTATTCGGTCAATAATTCTGGCCTAACCTGCACGCCGTACTATAAGCATAAACAGTAAATCGCCTCCGTAGGGATATAGAAAGTACGACAATGACATATTGAATGTTTGCAAGTAAATATCTACCATTAATATTAGGTTCAGATTTCAATGGCCGTGTACACGCCATGTAAATATCGCCGATATTGCAAAGAAAATAAGTTCAAATCATAAAACCTAAATAATCAAATAACAAATATATATGTAAAGTGTTTTTTCCGTTCCAATACTAAATTTGATGACAATATACAGAGGATATTTGTTTGTTTGGAGTGAATATATGATTTATTTTCATCGAGAAGTGAGAAAACTTATATTTTCACGAGTGCTTGAGAACGAGTGAAAATATAAGGTTTCTCACCTGAGATGAAAATGAATCCTATATTCACAACAAACCATCAGATATTTTATTTATTTTATACTTTTTATCATGTAACACTACCGAACTGTTTCAAACAGAAAATAGGTTTCGTTCCGACAGTTCTCCTTTAACGTATTTGCTGATAAATATAGTAACGCCAGCGCGTGAGGCGATTTACAAATATTTAGTGCGCATAGAATATAGTTCTAAACTTTGCCACGAATTATGACTGTTATAAGCAAATATAGAAAAAAGTAGTTCCATTTTCCCCGGCAGTGAGGATATAAGTTCTTATATTCACACTGTGAAAATATAAACAATGAGAATATAAGGTTTATTCTAACCATACAATCCACTATTTCACTGGAAGTATATAATAAATGCATTCATTATTTTTTTTAAATTCTAAAATAAAATATTTTTAAACAAAAACATGTTTTAAAACATCAATACTTAGAATTAAAATAACGTACAGCTAACCATTGGCCCATTATTCCGACATGTTTACGGTGAACGCATATCCTTTTTTCGCCATGTTTGAACAGGAAGTTGCGCGCAGTCTCCATCGTATCATTGTGAACGTCGCCGCTGTCAGACCGGTCTATCCAAATCTCTAATACAACCTCGGCAGTGTCGTACACAGCTTCGTTTATGGAACTAAGCAGTCTGTTTAATGACGCTCCTCTGTTATACGTCACTACAATAATCCTAAAATTAACATTTAAAACACGCGTGATCCCTGTCGTCTGCTTTTGGACGCACTCCGCGAATATAATGTCAGTATCGAAATCGTTTCTCCGAACAGATGTATACCCCACCACACTCGTCGTCCTGCTTTTAAACAAAATTACACTAGAAAATATTAACAGTATGATGGATAGAACAACGGTGTAAGTTGCAAATTTGCGGAGTTTATGTGCAATCATTGTTCACTTGTTTAATTATCACACTTAATGAAATATCTTATGTTAAACTGTTGTCTGCTTACACAATTGCTGCAGTATTTATAACTAGACCTGTATAACTAACTACGATAACGACTATGATTTCAGAATATTAAACACGAGAAAGTTTTTGGGCTGATCTCAAAGTTATATAACAGCCTGGGTTTTAGTAGGCTCACAGGGGTTTGTGTAGAAAAAAGCCAATAAAATATCAAATTAAAAAATACATATTATTTACATTTCTGTCAATATATGCATCGACTTTTCAGACTATTTTTTCTTAATACAGTATTCGATGCAACCACACAGACTCGGCAGGAGTTTTAAAGGGGCTTTTCTGAATAATTGATCACTAAACACATTTTGAGCGGAGGGTACACATAAGATGCAGATCTGAGTATTTGTGTGTGGGAGGGGCCGAGGCGAGGGAACGGGGGATCCTTCGAAATAATATGTTTTTCTACAATGTTCTGTTGTATTTTTCCAGAATAATTTTACAATGATGACTAACAGTAGAAATGGCGCGCGCCCCATGTAATCCGGCATCAGGCACGCATGTGTTTTACTGTGGGATTTTAGAGGGTGAGTGTGCCGGCTCCGCCATATCCCTGTATCCCTGAATCCGTCTTAGTACATAATAAATACACTTTTATCCCCTATGTCTTGCCCTAAAATTGCCGCCATATAGCCGGGATAGGAAGACGGGAAGGGAGCTCGAATTGTCAAGTGAGAAAGTGTCATTACTTAAAAAAAAATATTGTGGTGTGGAAATATATTGATATTTTCTATATTAGATGGTCTAAATATAATGAATGAATCTAAAATTACCCCTTATTTATAAGAATATTCATTGCGGGACAGCAATGTGTGTTATCCTAGGTTACGCACCAAGAAACATTTAAAGGGACAAACGACAATTTTGCTTCTTTTTTTTAAGTCGCGGCATTCTGTTGAATAGTGCAAATAAATTGCTTTACATATTTCTAACTGTTGATTACTTTGTACCAATACCACTTTTCTCTACAAGTTCATGTTGTGTCAATAATAAATTGCATTGGCCTATATATAGTGATGCGCAAACGCTTGGCCTAGCATTCAAGGCGTATTGCCTGTTGAGAAAACCCCTCAAATCGTTTTTTCTTATCGCAATCCTTATCATAATCGTTACCGTAGTTGTACAGGTCAATAAGCGGGTTTCTACGCAATCAGCATTAGCCATGTCAAGATACAAAGTCCAGACTCTATTGTGCCCATCGCGTCAGGTTTACCTCGACGTGTTCGTTGGCGGACGGACTTTAAACCTTAGAACTACACACATACACACACTACCCGGAAGACAATCTCAAACCGCCTTACAATATTTAGGCCCATATTGCATCAACTGAAACATCGTCACTGTCTCTCATATCGTCTGTTTTCATAAAAAAGTGTGCATCGATATCCCACTGTTCGCATAAGAACATAATATGCATTGCTCTGTGTATGGTGCAGCGGACAAGGCATTGCGTTTTAGAGATGTAGACCCTGAGTAGTTAATGGATGAGCTCTATTGTTTGGGACGCTTGTTTCAGCCAAAGGTTTTTCTGCAGTAACTCAAGCAATTTAAATAATACGTACATCAGTTATATATCATTAGAACTGGCATTTTTAGTGGTAAATAAAACTACTTTACTTTTGAAAATCAGTTGAGAAATAAATATTTTACAGCTAAAATGATTTTTTTAAGGAGCTTTACCTATGTAAATTCCTTGTTGGTGGGACAGCAGAAAGTTACAAAATGTCAAATAACTTCAGTAAAACTTGATATTTTGTTATAAAACTTTCAGGGTTTCTTAATGTACTAATATCCAACAATTTAAAACTATTTTTGAATGAAAAATCTAAAAAAATATATTTTTCGAATTTTTCATGCAGCAGAATTTTGCATTGAAAATGACCCATCAAAATCAACTTTCACACATAAAATGTTTATTTCTCAACCGATTTTGAAAAGTAAAGTATTTTTATTTACCACTAAAAATGTCTGTTCCACTGATATATAACTTATATAGGTAGTAGATTAATTTTATCTTAAAAGTCCAAAAAACCTTTGGCTGAAACAAGCGCCTCAAACAATAGACACCCCGAGATGTGGTTGTATCACATGCATGCGGTGTTTTCACTATATGTTCTATAGTGACTATATGTTCTATAGTGACTATATGTTCTATAGTGTATATGAGCACACACAACCAAACACAAGATGCGGTTGTTCTTAACACATAGAAGTGGTTGGAGCTTATCTTATATACTAAACCAAATTGCTAAGTATTAACCTAAGAATATGTCAATAATATTCTCATTGTTTTGTGTATTTTGAGCTTGATTAGAGATACGGTTAAACTGCAAAACAACGAGTGTAAATCGTCTGCTCTGATTGCATGAACACATTTTAAAACTTTTAAGTCGATGTGTTTTCTTAGAAATAAGTTATAACACTTATACAACTGGGTATATAGGATTTTATTAAGTACTTCGAATAAGTCAAGCTTTCGATGGTCCTAATTCTAAAATATGCCAGTTAAAATTATTTTGACATGTACCATCAATTTGGAAGAATTTGCTTAAAAAATCTATTTTGGCATGAACATCGACATAAATTGACATATTCATCGTCCTAATTGTAGCTAAAATGCATATTTTATTAAAGTCCATTGACTGTTCAAAACAGTTGATCTATTTAATATAGTGTATTGACAAGAAATGCCATTTGGTATGGCAATACAGATAGTGTAAAAGTTAAAAAAATATCTCTGACTTGTCGATTTCAGACTATTGTCCTTTGTATTCACAAGACCGTATCGGCAAATAATCATTCGATTTACATGAAGTAGGTGTTTTAAGCTTGTTATGAAAATGACACAACAAACTCCCCATTTAAGAAACATCTGAACATGTTTTCTTCTCTTAACCGCTCTACAGGAAACTAAAAGAAGAAATATATAACAAAACGAAAGCTGTTGCATTCGTTTAATATTAACAGATCAATAAAAGAAGCATCGAGTTGTCTGTTACATCGTAGGTTACATCGTAGGTAAACTTATACTTAGTCAAGGAGGCGTTATAAGCTTCAGTGTTATTGGTAATACTTAATTAAGATGGTCATACTTTGACGTTAAATACATTATAAAATGCGTTGATAAACGTTTGAAATAAACATCTAATGCGATCAACTATATCCTATACTCGCTGAAAATCTATATAAAATAAAACATCTAAAGAAACTCTATTTACAATATCTACATCAACGACAACAGACTATACACGTTAAAGGGGATGCTACACCAATCAGGTATAAAAAGTGGTGTACGATATCACGTGACTAACACATATGTCTGTAGATTGATAGCTACATTACGTACGACAACAGACTCTGATTATATCGGCAGCTGACTCTTATATGGCTTTAGAATATGTCTATGGTTAACAGACTGCGAATCATGTAGCCGACAATAAGCATGCATTACAACTTCAATTCCTAGGGAATCCGTCTAAAACACATATTTTTCAATGTTCAAAGCTTGCCGTTGTATTGCCTCAAATGACGTTTTCGTAGAGCAGTCTACTAAAGTGTAGAATGCGGCAATATTTCCAGTATCTTCACGTCCGGGATTTTTCACGGAGCATAATGAAACTGAATGAAACGCAAGTATTGGAATGGAATAAGTGCAAATCTGTATTTTAATGGAATAATACTTTTTATGGAATAATACCCATTTGTTATGCGGTATTCTCGTAAATACCGCCGTGTTATACACTAGTCGATGGGTTTATTCGCTGCCGGAACGGCAGCGACTCTTATATTGCTTTAGTTTAAACTTATTTATTTTACATCGATTGTAACGAAAGCTCTATGAACTTATTTGAATCACTCTCGATGTCTTCCTGGGTAGAACCAGTACGAAGCAATGCAGATAAAGTGTCTTGCTCAGGGACACAACGCATATGGCAATGACGGGAATCGAACCCACGACTTTTGGATCATGGGTCCAACGCTCTACCACTAGACCACAGCGCTCCACAATTGCTTTAGTAATTGCACATGGTAAGGTAGTAATGAATAGTTTCTTTGAGTTTTTCAGCTATAAACATGCTTTACAACTTGAATTCCTAGAGAACTTGCTGAAAAACTTGAATGGTATAAACACATATTTTGTAATGTTGAAAGGTTACCATTTCACTTGCTGAAATGACGTTTTCGTAAACCAGTCTACTGAAATTATTACTGTATATGTATATTAGCGACGAAACATTCAGGTAGGGTTCAAGCCTGCTGATTTCCCTTTTTTCTTCTTTTTCTTTTAATTTTCATTGGTTTTTATTATTAAATCAAATTATTCAATGAATACAATTGGTTAAAAGTTGATCACATGATTAAAAATAAAAAGTTATATTGACCTGAAAAACGAATATTGACTTTTGTATATTGACCTGTGAAAAATAAGTATGAAAAATTTAATTTTTTAATAATAAAATAATTGTTGCCTTTTAGGTTCGGTCGATATGTGTATTTATCAACATGAGAAAAGTGATAGAAAAGTGATATCGACCTCGCCTCGGTCGATATCACTTTTCTCAGGTCGATAAATACACATATCGACCTCACTAAAAGGCAATAATTTTATACTATTATTCCTTTACATTTGTCACTTTGATAACGCAATCTTAATAATTACATATGGTAACAGTGAACCGTTTATATGTGTTGTAATGTACACTCTAACGCACACGTGAACAATTGTATTCCTGTGGTGATGTTACTTCTAGCACGTCGTATTACAAGGTAATTGTAATCAATATGTAAGGCATGTCAAGGTTTTTGGACAGAAAGAAGCGAGGTCGCCCACATTGATTTAAAATGCCTGGTAGGAAGAACTGATGGTAAAAATCGGAAAGAATGTAAGAAAAAACGGTCGTGGCGTGTTTATGTCTCCGTGACAACAATTTTTTTTTTCAATATTGTTTTATTATTATGTTAACTTCTTGTCTCTCGGCAGCTATTTTACGCTTGCGTAAAACCTTGCTTGTTTGGTGCCTATATAGTTTTCATAATTGCACATGTAATGGTAAGGTAGCAATGAACAGTTTCTTTGAGTTTTTCACTTTGATAACGCAATCTTATAATTACACATGGTAGCAGTGAGACGTAATGCACACGCTAACGCACACGCATCCCTTACATGTGAACACCTGTATTTCTGTGCTGATTTGTACTTCTAGCAAAGTCTGGTCCAAAGTTGAATTGTAATCAGTATGTAAGGCAAATCAAGGTATTTGAACAGAGAGAAGCGCGGTCGCCCACCTTTATTCAAAATGTTTGGTAGGAACAACTGATGGTAAAACTCGGGAAGAATATGTCTGGTAAGAAAAAAATAGGTCGTGGCGTGTTTACGTCAACATTATTTTTTTCAATGTTGTTTAACACCCGTGACTTGATATGTTATTATGTTAAACTTCGTGTCCAGTCCCTACCCAGATATATGCTATTTCCTCTCGGCAGCTATTTTACGCTTGCGTAAAACTTTGCTTGTGTTACAATGATACTCATTCAATTTGGTGATACAACACTGTTGTACAATATAATGCTTAAAATGTTCATCCTTTGAAGTTAAATAAAGTATAAAACGTAGATATAAACACAATACAATACTATTATTTAAAATCTATATTAAAACAGTAGATATTTCTACATTTAAACACCAATCAACCTACAAGTATAACTCTTCTAAAATAACTAAATTATATGATGAGTATCATATCAGGATTAGAGAATAGATATTTAAAAACATGTGCCCCGCAATAATAGTCTTTCTTTGATACTTAAAAATGTTGATACAACACATACTAGATTGAGTACATCAGGACGGATTTGTTAGAGTTGTTCAAATGTATTATTTCTGTATTAAATTGATAATCAAAATAAACTTATAACCCATGCACCATCAAAAATAAATTACGCCGAACAATAACAATGAAACCTCTGAAGAAGGTATATTCTAGAAATGGTAAGAGGCAAGGGTTAGCCTTTTTTAATCTGTCGGTAAAAATAATTAAAATCGTAAAGTATCGCAACGCTCAGTTGATGTGGTGCTCCACTTGACATCGTGTAAGTCTGCAACAACACCACCACACCAGCTTTCGATATCCAACATACTGTATGAAATCTCTGTAATCCTATGAACTGTGGGAACGTTTCGATAAATTGGGTTATGTTAATTAGGCGGACTACTATTCAAGAAACCAATCAGAATTTACGCCATCACACATGTGCACAACAGCGTTTCCATGGGCAACGACAAACATTATGTTTGCCTGTGCTAAATTTCAACTGGATTTTTATTTGTTTTCTTGATAAATTGACCTATTTGGTGGCTCTAAAGAGAAAAAACAACGAGTAAACTGATATGAGTTAATAAATCACAGCTCTGTAAAAGCTGAGGCCTGTGTGCGCCCATTTAAGATTTCCAAATGCACATTTCAGCTCCTTTGACGTTCCTCAAATCGACAAGCACATGGACACCTACAGGTAGGAACATTTCAGCATATCCTCAAAACATATGCGCACATTTCAGTACATTTCAATGGCACATTCGCACATTTAAGCACATCTTTTTATGGTTGTATGTCAGTCGTTGTTTGCTCTCACATGGGTAAACATCAGTGTCCCAACAGCCTGAAAAAATACTGTCGTTCGTTTACTTTGAAAAGGCATCTCGATTCCGGAAGTTGTAGGGCAATCAGTTTTCAGTCCTCTGTCCTTGACTCCAAACTTAGAAAGGACAATATGTCGCGAATACAGGTAACAAATACATTTACGATGATGAAGATGATGATAAGAAGATGAGGATAAAGAGCAAGACGATGACATGTCGGAAAACCAAAGTGAAATTGACGGCGAAGAGGATGACGAATCCTCCGATACAGTAACAGATCCTTGGCAAAGTTTTGTCGAGGAAGCTTTTGAAAAATGTCAACAACAATTCCAGAAAAATGTCAACAATTTGATGGAGCATAATATAACCGAAAAACCGGCAAGAATAAAAGCTTACAAGGAACTATTGTCCGAATACAGAAAGACGGTGATCGACAAATATTTACAAACGATGTTATGCTTTGAGGCTTTGAAAAAAGACTCTCTTCACAGAGCAATCCAAAACGACTGCGAAAATACTTAGGAAAGAGGAGGACTTTCAGTCCGACGAAGCCCTCAAAGCGGCAGCCATTCACCGAAAATATTTGTTTGATACACTATTAATGGAGTATGTACCATCGCCGATAGAGGAGGACCGCACTGATTTTGACGAATGAACGAATACCGAACGTCTCGATATTTAATGTATGAAGACGTGATATCCACGAATAGTTAGAGTTTAAAGTGCGCGTGTGGAACAGTCTGATAGTTGTATTGAAACGGACTGAAACAAATGGCGCAGGCTATGTTTAACTGTGATAATAATTGATTTCTGACGGTGTTTTTAAGGAAAACATTCTGTGGTTTTGAGAAAAGATATACAATGACAGTGTCCAACACCACGGATACACTATTTATAAACATAAAGAAGAAATACGGGAACATTTTAACATCTGAGGAAATTAACAAAGAAATGCAAACTGAAAGATAATATTCAGTTATATTATTAGCTGTCTGAGAAATATTTGATAGCTAGCATACCTGTTTACAGTTACTTAGAGAAGCCTGCAAGATGAAACTAAGAAAACCTAAAACTATCACTGAAGGGGATGAATACCCCCGCTGTTTTTGATTATAAGTCAAACAAAAGGCTATAATTCTGTAATTTAATAAGGTAATCAACAATGGGTGATGTAAAGGACATAATGTCATAAGTTGTTATGAGTATATGAAGTTTGGTAACAACGCATTTAAAACTGTTTGAGACATGCTAGTTCTCTTTCGCTACACCCTCATTACGTATCGTAAATTCTGACGAAGGGAAAGATCCCGGAATGTATTGGAGCTCCATATTCGTACCGGAAATGGAAACCGTAGAATACTTCGATCCACTTGGTCAGCCACCCGAACATTATCACCGCTATTTTCTTTTGTGGTTGGAATCTAGCGGGAGAAGTTATGGCGGTATCAAAGTTATGATAGCACATCCTAAGCTCAATTCTATGCCTACTACGCAATTCACATACCCAAAGGCAGATCAATGGAGGACATACTGTCAACGCTGGATCCATGGTGGTTGCTAAGCAACGAACGAATTATCTACGATTATTTTATATGTCGATTGAATTGTAAACTATAATCAATAATACACTTGTTCGCTTCCTTTGCCGGTATTCTTGGTTTCGACCGAGTAGAGGGTTCTATGGGCGGCCATTACCGCCAAAAGAATATTTTTAATAAATCTTCCAGTCAAAGATGAATCAAACGATAAGATGGTTTGAAAAAACACTCCGGATTATTTCACAAAGCATCGGATTGTTTTAAGTTTGATAAGATGGTTTCAAAAACAGTAGTGAATCAATTGAAGTTACATTGAATTAAATATAATACCGATGAATTAATTTATCTTTGACTGAATGATTTATTAAAAATATACTTTTGGCGGCAATGGCCGCCCATAGAGTTCAACTCTCACGGGTAGCTGTACACTGTTATGATTATAATACAACGATATCGATCGTATAAAATAAATTGTAGATAAATCGTTTTCGTCGTCTTTCCTGCCAGAACCTTAGGTAAAGATGTGTTAGACTACATTATCGCATCAAATGTTGCACACTATATATATGGCTGTATAACCATGATAACTATAAATAGATTTAACTATACTAATAATTACAAAAATTACAATAAAGAGTACAGTATACATTTAATTTATATCTTATGGAATCAATCGTTGAGCAACTTCCTAAGTGTGAGCTTACTACTTGATCACAAGTGTAACATATAAATTATGTCGCTAATCATGTTTACTGTTTGTATTGTATTGTATTGTATTGTACTGTATAAGGAAATTACTGTAACTAAAGTTGTTTAAATTTTCGACCCTGGTTTATTATCAATGTGATTTGTGCACGACACCTCATTTGGTTGTGGTAAGCACTTTTGCCAAGTTATTTGAAAATCCGTCCAGGCATGCAAAAGTTATTGACCGGACACGATTTGACCTTTGACATCTAAATGTGACCTTGACCTTGGGCTACAGACATGGATTTTGTGCGCGACACATCGTCTTGTTGTGGTGAGCACTTGTGCCAAGTTATTTGAAAATCCGTCCATGAATGCCAGAGCCAAAGTTATTGACCAGACACAATTTGACTTTTGACCTCCAAGTGTGACCTTGACCTTAAAGGCCTGGGTTTTGCGCGCGACACATCGTCTTGTTATGGTAATCACTTGTGCCAAGTTATTTAAAAAATCCCTGCAGGGGTTGTGACGTTACGGTCCGGACACGAAATTGTGTACCTGTTTTTTACCTATGAACTGCAAGTGTGACCTTGACCTTTGAGGAACGGACCTGGGTTTTGCGCGCGACACATCGTCTTGTTTTGGTGATCACTTGTGCCAAGTAATTTAAAAATCCCTGCAGGGGTTGTGACGTTATGGTCCGGACACGAAATTACGTACCTGTTTTTGACCTATAAACTTCAAGTGTAACCTTGACCTTTGAGGTACGGATCTGGGTTTTGGGCGCGACAATCATCTTGTTATGGTGATCACTTTTGCTAAGTTATTTAAAAATCCCTGCAGGGGTTGTGACGTTACGGTCCGGACACGAAATTGCGTACCTGTTTTTTACCTATGAACTTCAAGTGTGACCTTGACCTTTGAGGTACGGACCTGGGTTTTGCGCGCGACACATCGTCTTGTTATGGTGATCATTTGTGCAAGATATTTAAAAATCCCTGTAGGGGTTGTGATGTTACGGTCCGGACACGAAATTGCTTACCTGTTTTTGACCTATTAACTTCAAGTGTGACCTTGACCTTTGAGGTACGGACCTGGGTTTTGCGCGCTACACATCGTCTTGTTATGGTGATCACTTGTGCCAAGTTATTTAAAAATCCCTGCAGGGGTTGTGAAGTTACGGTCCGGACACGAACTTCGGAATGACGGACAGACAGACAGACAAACGGACGGACGGTGCGATTACTATATGCCCCCGAAAAATAAAAGTTTAATCTCTCTAATTAACTCATAATACAATTGTTGACAGGTAATTCTTTCTATTCACCTATTTCATTCTCACGATCTACGGTTTATTATACTATCAGGTGTGACAGCTAC
Source organism: Cyrtodaria siliqua (assembly GCA_037043455.1). NCBI lineage: Eukaryota > Metazoa > Mollusca > Bivalvia > Adapedonta > Hiatellidae > Cyrtodaria > Cyrtodaria siliqua. The sequence continues at coordinate 7,994 of JAWPHD010001841.1, read as the reverse complement.
ACTTTCACCCTGCTTGGAACGAACATAGGCGTTAAATTCTTCAGAATCGCAGAATATACGATCGCATATCAATAACGCAATATCCCCTGTTCCATTCTTAGCCGATTATGTCTAGGAGGTGAACGGCTTTTTACTGCGTTTTTTAAAAATTAACATTTCGCATATATCACACAGTTTAACGTGACACTGCGCAAGGCCTCATTCGAACATCGTTCCGTATATCGAATTTCACTGTTAAACAGGTGACCTTTTTCATACCACTTTCCATCTTAGATAGGTATCCGATGTTGAAATAACAGTTAAGGAATACAATAAAGAAAAAACGTGACAAATACAATACATATTGTTTTATTGGTTTTTTAATTACAACTCAATTCACGAACATTTCTTCACAGCTGTCGCGCAAATTTTACACTGCGATAATTCGTAGTTGCACTCGTGACACCCCCAATGGCACACCGGGCCGTCAGCTTGTAAATGAAACCTAGCTGGTGTGCTCGAAGGATGCTGCGGCCCCGGGGGCGGCGTTCTCGCAATCAACCATCATGTCGCAACAGTAGCCGCACAATTTCCACAGGTGATAGATGCAAATGTAGCATTACACCATAAATCGTACCTTCCGATGCACCCGGATTTCTGAACCCATTCTAAGACAATGTTACGAAATACATTTATAGAGGATCTGACATGAGTTGTCATTTCATACATAATTTTATTAAACGAGTTCAGGAATTTGTTATTAAGCGAGCCTCTGGCGAGCTTAATAACAAATTCCTGGACAAGTTTAATAAAATTGTGTATTAAATGACAACGAGTGTCAGATCCTTTTTATCACATGAATTTTGAAATTTTGAATTTCTGAATTTTTGAATTTTGAATTTTGAAATTTTTGAATTTTGAATTTTGAAATTTTGAATTTTGAATTTTGAATTTTGAAATTTTGTATTTTTTGAATTTTGAAATTTTGAATTTTAAAATTTCGGTCGCCTTGTATTACACATGGTTTGCCCGTTACATAGGTAGTGCCTATTTCATATTAAGTTTATTTTCATTATCAGTTTAATACAAAAATAATACATTTGAACAACTCTAACAAATCAGTCCTGATGTACTCAATCTAATATGTGTTGTATCAAAATTGTTAAGTATCAAAGAAAGACTATTGCGGGGCACATGTTTTTAAGTATCGATTCTCTTATCCTGATATCATACTCATCGTATAATTTAGTTATTTTAGAAGAGTTATACATGTAGGTTGATTGGTGTTTAAATGTAGAAATATCTACTGTTTTAATATAGATTTTAAATAATATTATTGTATTGTGTTTATATCAAACTTTTATCTACGTTTTATATTTTATTTAACTTCGAAGGATGAACATCTTAAGCATTATATTGTACAACAGTGTTGTATCACCACCTTTAATGAGTATCATTGTAACATAACCAGAGTCTGTTGTCGTACGTAATGTAGCTAGCAATCTATCGACATATGTTTTAGTCACTTGATATCGCGCACCACTTTTGTACCTGATTGGTGTAGCATCACCTTTAACGTGTACATAATCAGAGTCTGTTGTTGTTGTAAACTTATAGGATGTAGATATTGTAAATAGGGTGTCTTTAGATGATGTTTTTTTTATAGATTTTCACCTAGTATAGGATATAGTTTATAATGTATTTAACGTCAAAGTATGACCATGTTAATTAGGTCTTATCAATAACACTGAAGCTTATAACGCCTCCTTGAAATACGCCAGTGACTACGTATGTAACAGATAACTCGATGCTACGTTTTATTGATCTGTTAATATTAAACGAATACAACACCTTTCGTTTTGTTATATATTTCTTCTTTTAGTTTCTTGTAGCAGATTAGACTGCTTCACTGCGTATGTACCGTTTCACTCATACACTCATACAAGCGACAGTCAATCATCGATTTCTTTGCCGTAAATTACGGCTAATTAAAGCGGATTCCAACCACGATTGTGGCCAAGCGTAACCACGATTGTAGCCAAGCGTCTGTTCTACGTTCTATAAAAAAAATATGCATGTATTGGGATTTCACTGAATATTGTTTACATAATGCAGACACGTCACTTACATAAAAGGAAGTAAGGTGGCGGGATATATATATAAGCTGTGAAAATGGCTATGCCTATAAAACAAGCAAGTACACATAATGGCGGACTTCGGCAGTCGTAATGAATCGTGTGAATAGCTTAATATCCGATAACAGATAAAGGTGGTTGTGTGCACTTGTATAAGATAAGCTCCAAACACTTCTATGTGTTAAGAACAACCGCATCTTGTGTTTGACTGTATGTGCTCATATTCACTATAGAACATATAGTGAAAACACCACATACATGTGGTACAACCACATCTCGGGGTGTCTAGAGCACATCTATTAACTACTACCCTGCCCATAGCCTCGGCCTCCCGGCCTGCTTCTGAATCCAACACATGTAATATATGACGGTCGATTTTTTGTTGTGGTGGAGGTAACCCACACACTTTTCCTGGGTAAAACCAGTACTGTCCATCTCCCACCATCCATAAGAATCGACACTTCCTCATTTAGCCGAGTCGAGCTTCCAGTGGTTTACGAACCCGCAATGGTGAGAGGCGAGAAGGTTTACAACGCAACATCGTTAACCTCTCGATCAAAGAGGTGCCTGTAACACATATGCATGATACGGTATTGGCAGGTCGAGACTAACCATGCCCCGCGTGGGTTCGAGCCCTGGCGGTTGGATGTCTGATGAATGATCTGCAATCCTGCATCTCGTATTCCTTTAAGGTTGCTGCCCCAATATGACCTAAACTAATTTATTATACCGCACGTTTACACTCCTGTATAAGTTGCCCATACCCTTAGCGCGAAGTAATTTTTATTATTACCTAACTGTCTATGTAAATGGTTATTAGACACTTCTGGCTGTTTCCGGCTATTGACGTCACAGGAGTGAAACAGTTCGACCGTTGCCCTCCTGACAATGAACTGTTTCATGCGCGATCTGAATGCGCGAAGAATTAACGCGTCGGGATAACACAATTAACGCACGGGGTGGGGGGAGGGGGGAGGGGGTCATGGCTATATTCGTTCCAAAAGCAGTTAACTCCCATCTCTCTTTGGTATCCGGCCCACCTCTATTCGCGTTGGAGCTAGTCCATCCAGTTGGCAGATTACCAGACTTCATATGTTAATGTGACGTCATTAGGTAAACACCCGTCTGGCAATTTATAAATGGTGATTATTAGTTTATTACCAGCTGAAACTGATAAAAAAAAAAGTCAAGGTAACGGTATGTTTCCAAGTTTCCAAGAAATGTGCGCATTTTTATTTAGCACTCAGATGTTGAATGTTGTTGAATGTTGCTTAAAGATTCACTTCTTTTATTAAGTTCTGACAAATGCTTTGGTGTAGGAACAGGGGTGGGGTAGGGAACCAATAATCTGTTGGTGTGGGAGTGGGGGAGGGGTTTTGGGGGTGGGCGAGTGGGAGAGAGGGGGATCAGAGTAAGTTAAAAGGGCACCCGGGCGGCAGAGTATGTTTTGGCTCCCACTCCACCCCTGCCTCCCCCCATCACCCCCAATATTTTGCCAAAAGTATGTGTTGATCCCCAAAAAAACAGCGTCCCACAATTTTACAGTCTAGTTGCAAAAAATATGCATTTTAATTAATTTTAAAAATAGAAATAAACATGATAATCCAGCCAGGAGACAACAGTCAGAAAATACACTTGTACTCTGGTGAAAATGAGCATACACAAATATCATAAATATACACAACTAAACGCATATCAACTGGAATTATTTTATTGTTTAAAATAAAATAATAATGCCATAAGAAACAAGACACGAAAGAAGACGTACTTTAATAGAATTTTTCTAAGTTCAAGGCCTGAAACACAGATTAACATGTACATGTTATACTTTATATTGACTAACCAATTATAACTGATGATTGATCGGTTACATCCAATCAAAGGTTACCAATTATCCATTGTAAGTTTCAACCGATTGCCCATCACTAGTAACTGGCAGATGAATGATATAATTTGGATCTTGATACCTCGTTTTTGCGGTTTATTAGCACAATTTCGAAAACATTATATACGCGTCTAATTTCGAATAAACTTCACTTATCAGTTATGGTGCTAATCTGGTGTACCTGAATAGAATAGGCTATTTTGTGGTCTAAACTGAATACACTGATTATATGTTATCTTTCTTGCACTATTTATGATTGTATCATTACCAACCCCCCAAGGCACATTGATAATATAACAACAGGTAAATAATGTATATTTAAGAATTCATTCACTAGTTTTCGGTATTCCTGGGGTTAACGATGGTAGTGGTTGGCAAATTTACCATAAAACGCAAAGTGAATGAAGCTATTTATGGTAAAGTTACCGTCCAAACCCCAATATTTGCATCGCTATTGCACTGACCTTAAATGAAACACGTTTATGTGTTGCATTTAAATTCCCAGTGATAAAACGCTTTTACGTTTTGTGCAGAGCTAAAGCAAACAATCTGTAGTTTATTCGTTTGATTAACTTGTTTGTATAACGCAATGTCGTCTAGTCGTTTTCGTGCCAACTGTCATAATTGATGTAAAAAAGCATGCAAGATTAGCAACGTCACTGTTACCAAGTGAATTCAATATTTCGATATTTTTACGGGTTATGAAAAACATAAGCTAGTTTAAAGTTAGCGAGAAGTGGCTCGGACTTCGCACACTTTAAACTAGCCTAACGTTTTGCATAGCCTGTCGAAAGATCGAAATATTGGGATTTGTCGTTCATCGACATAAATCCTTTTATTTAAGTGGGATTGATAATTTTCATATACAATTTTCGCAATCCTGCTTATTTGTTTTTGGTTTATTAATGAGTGTGTAAATCGTACGCTACACCAATTATCTGTCTCTAAAGATGCGGCCATTTTCTGCAGGTGGTATCAGATGTAAATTGCAAACTTTAGCATGTGTCGTGTTCATTTATGAAAAATACCCTCCCTGCCATACCTCCATTGTATTACCTATGCATATTATTGTTAAGTTTTGCTTTGCCAGTTTTATATACATTTCAGTTACATTACTCGAGAAATGGCGGGCACAGCGTATCCTAATACAAATGTGAAGTCCTAAGAATATTAATCCTATTGTGCTTCAGCGGTGGCTATTCCACAGGGTTGGCAGTATGTCGCGGTCACAGCAGTTTGTAGTAATTATTTTACGAGAACATTTGAAGGAAAGCAACTCAATTTTAAATATCTGGCTTTGTGAACATCTGGTCCAGGGTTCATTGAGTAGTTTGCATTCACTTCAAAACTTGGTCGGAGCTATGACCATTTTTCAAATTGTTATAAATATCGTGAATGCACATTTGTTATGCACATTATGTTTCTTGTTATATTATGCTGAAGCCATGACCTTGTTATTTCAATAAATATAAATTAAGTTCAATATTGAGTCTCTTTCATAGCCCATCTTCAATAATGAACTTAATCCTTAAACAATGAACGTCAGTACATGCTTGTTAACTATTTTCCTTTTTGCAGTGTTAAACAGTAGCTTCTTGAGCATATATTTTTAATGGCGTATCAACACATTACCTAAGGTTATTTAGAGCCGCCACAGACAGAGGAGAAGGATATATAGGAATCATATAACCTTCAATGCACGGGACTGCCTACTTTATGTCCGGCGTATCCTTGGTCGGGATAGTAAAGAGTCTGCGTCTAAAACTTTCTCGCCTCTCATAGCTACGGGTTTGAATCCCACTGTAAGCTTGACTTGTCAAGTCAGAAAGTGTCAATAATCACGGACGGCTGGAGGTATACAGTACTGGTTCTACCCAAGAAACAAGAGGCCCAAGAGGGTCTATGGACGTTCTACTTGCTAAAACGGCTCTTATATCAAGGGTTGTCGACATAAAGAAAGTCTTCATTTTTAACATTGATTGACTTCGAATTTTGACTTACTTTATTTAGAAATGATGTCTCGTGTGCACTTTATAGATAAATGGACAGTTATATGGACCAATTTATTTAACATAAAAACATCTTTGAGTAAAATTGTACCAAACTTTTCGAATATAAAAGGCACTATTTCTGCCAAATAAATATTGTTTCTGATATTATGTTCACATCAATAGTGTTGAATTAATGTCATCTATTATTTCATTGACATTGTTCATGCCTATAATATGCATTTGTATGAAAATTTCAATTAACCATACTACATCCATTTTGGATTTTCTTTTCAAAGATGGCTGACAGATAGTCCTTAAAATTACTCTTTTCTGTAAGTAAATGTTGTAATTTGCTTGTAAAATTGTTTTTATTTGGAATTAAAAACAAATTGAGATTTTGAGTCGAGTCCGATTCTTATGCTCAAATGTTTGATGAATAGTAGGCCTGGGAACTGTAGCGGCCTCGGGCAACAGTTTCCCATGTCGTCCCCGATACCTTGGGACAATAGTTTTCAAAACACTCATACTATCACACTGCGACGTCACGGGAAGTATACAAATAGGTTTTGGGTTTTTCCAATTACGACACGCTTTGTGCAATTGGAAATCGGTGGACGCTTATTAAAATACAGTTGAAGTTATTTCAATCGTAGGACGCTTGGTTTACCAAACGACAATAAACAAATATGGCGAACAGATTCGCGACAATTTCGAAAACGGATTTGAGCATCATGGAACTGGAAAAAAAATGTGTCCGGTATAATAAATATTGCATCCCAGTGAGGGTGACAGTGAATATTGTCAACCTTCGGAAAAATAATATCAACCTCAATCCGTATTAGACAGTTAACAATCCGTATTAGAAAGTTATCAATCTATGCAAAACAACTCATGTGTATAGTCTTTGTTTATTTCCAAAGCATTTGATCGAGTTATTTAAACTCAAACACAATGGTATAGATGGCAAACTGTTGCTATGGATCGCAGATTATCTTTCTAATCGATCTCAAATAGTTCTTATAAATACCACTCTATACAATGTGCGAATGCGTAATCTGTATTGTATTGTTATTAGACACAGTTTTATTGTGTATTGTTCAAAGCAGAAGAAATTATTTTGAAAAATCCGATTTAAGCTTTCTTTTTTAATACGTAGTACGATAGCCTATTTGACAATACGCCCGCTTAAGGTTTACCACCACTAATTACATGTAAACCTCCGAGGTGTAGTCGAATGTAGTTCCTATAATAAAAAGCAATCCCTCCTTTTTTGATGGAAATGGGCATTATAAGTAGGGGAAAAGTGCCCATTTCTATTCGATTTTATGGTTGTATGCATAAGAAGCGTATTCATAGCTTTTACTGGATCACTGATGAACATTTTCGAAATTTCGACTCTATGTTTACACTTTGTGAACAATGAAAACAGTCAATCAATGAAAACAGCTGTACCCTTGACTGGTTTAGTAAACAAACAAGAACTTTCTTACATGTCTTGTGACCCCACCTTTTCTGGTGATTTTTCAAGAGGAAAATAAGTTTTCTATATGAACATTACACTGCTGCATTATCCATACTTGAGTTGAATTTGCAGCAAATCATTACTATGTGACACTTTAACATTGGTGTCTATGGGGAAAATAATTAGTGGTTTCACACCTATAAGAGATACGTGCAGTAATTAGGACTCGCTCAGGTTCGTACCTAGGGACACTTTTCCGATAACAATTGGTAAAATAAGTTCAGAAAAAAAAGTTTCCTATAGTTTATTACACAGTTTTGAGCGTTTTTAGTCCAATTTTGTCTATAGACGCCGTAATTTCGAGTTTCATTTTTTTTTCGTCTTTAAAATGACGTCATTATTTTTTCGTGTTTAAAATGACGTGTTTGTGAAGGGTTTGCAATTGAACTATGTCTTTCTGGTATCAATATGTGGGGTTGCATGTTTGCAACATGTTTTCATGAATTAAATCTGCATGGCAACATGTTTGGTAGGCATGAAAC